>BQKZ01003865.1:35704-54869 GCA_036244855.1 Temnopleurus reevesii
ACGCGGTAACTTTGGCATTTAGTCTAAACCCACTCGGCTGCACCTCGTGGGTTAAACCATGCCAAAGTTACCTTGTGCACACAGTTCCTACCGACCCACTCAAACCTGTGCATCATTTGTATACTGTTGCATGGAGAAAAAACCAACATAGCGCCAATTAAACAGGCATGCTTTTGAACAACGTGTTATTTCTATAGAAGGACACGTTTCAATGGATTTGTAACTCATTTCGTGTAACAATACCCTCTGGCTCCCGTTACTTCTTGATGATTGATTGCTTCCTGTTTAATGACATCTTTTAGGATCTGGAATCGTTCATGCAATCGTCTGGTGATGGAGGTGTCATCCTTTTCACGCTGGGAACCTACGTCACAGAAATCAAGCTGGAGTTCCTTGAACCATTCGCTGAGGTCTTTGGACGATATCCGCAGCAGAAGGTCTTGTGGCAACTCGCCAGTAAACACAAGCTGAAGCTTCCACCGAATGTCAAGACTATGCCTTGGTTACCGCAGAACGATATTCTAGGTATAATCCTACGATTTGTTGTTGTTGTGTTGTCCTTTGATTTCCCAATACCGAAATAATGAGGTGTTGCTTAAAATCAACTGCAAATCAACTGCAAATCAACTGCAACTTTGCCAATTGTAACGCGCATTTTCATTCGCGCACGGTTTGCGCATTTAACGAGACGCGCATGAGACAATGATTTTGATTGACGCGTTCCAGTTAACTGCAACTTGCGATCAATTGCAACTTTTGAGCAACACCCCCTAAGGCTCAGAGTAATCGACAAAGTAATGGTACAGCAATGAATGCTTTTGCCAATAATTCATCCAACAGGCGTCAAAATTAATCTTTTCGTGGGAAAACAACTTCAGACATAACATTATGAGCATTATGAATTACCAATGTATGGCCAGCGAAATAGAAATGTATATATTGTCGTCCATATGCACAGACCATGAAGACTATGACCCCCTTACAAAGTCCTATCTGGAATGAGGCTGACGAAGGCTGACGAATTGAAAAATTATTGAAGCTTATACGGGCAACGCGAGGGCGAGTTATTCAACTTCTCGCCTTTTTGTCCTGTAGAAGGCGATTTGGCGAGTTGGACAATTCGTATTAACGCTGTACGTATCTAAAGCTTCCGCATTTTCCCAATTGTCCAGCCTTCTCCCGCCTCAAGTTACATAGGTATGACGGGGCTAATCGAAAGCCAAACAAATTTAGAGTTTGTACAAAATCTCTCTTTGGTGTTTCTTCTCATAGAAACGTAGATAGATTTAGTTTATGTGTGCATTATTTTGCATCTACATAAATACATGACGGCGTATTTAGCTTAAAATTAAAAATGACCAGGGTGCAATCTACATTTTTTTTTTAATTTTTATTATTATTATTTTTTTTTTGTTAAATAAAACTCTGACATTGATAACTGTTTTTGTCCAATTCGCCTTTCTGATAGGCCATCCCAAGACGCGCCTTTTCATATTCCACGGAGGCAATAATGGGTTCTACGAAACGATGTACCATGGTGTCCCAGCCATTATCATTCCACTCACCGGAGACGCAATTGACCAGGGGGCTAGACTGAAGTACCACGGGTTTGGGATCGTACTGGATAAAACCAACGTCAATGTGGATATACTGGACGATGCTATAGGGAGGATACTATCAAATGATAGGTGAGTTATACAGATTAGTGAAGTATTAGACGTTCGTGATTGTCAGGACAGTGTTTCATACAGCTCTTCGTAGAGCTACATACGATTCTGCGTACGACTGGTGACCCTTTTTCAGTTCCTAACGTCGGCATGTCGAGGTCATTTTTGGTTACAGGAAAGGGTCACCAGTAGAATGTAGAGTCATACGTAGCTTGATGAAACACAACCTTGGATAAAATAAGATCACTGTGGATGTAATGGACGATGCTATAATCATACTTTTACCAACTAGTGGGTAAGTTTTAAGTAAGGATTTAGGATGTTTCTCAGACCATTCTAAGAAGCTTCTGTTTCATATTCCACGGAGGCAACAATGGGTTCTACGAAACGATGTACCATGGTGTCCAGGTCGAGACGCAATTGACCAGGGAGCTCGACTGAAGTAACACGGGTTTGGGATCGTACTGGATAAGACCAACGTCAATGTGTATATACTGGACGGTGCAATAAGGAGAATATTATCAAATGATAGGTGAGCTAGACAGACCATTGAAGTATCACAGATTCGTGATTGTCGGGAGAGCGTTTCATGGAGCTCTTCGTAGAGCTACATACGATTCTGCTCACGACTGGTGACCCCTTTTCAGTTCCTAACGTCGGCATGTCGAGGTTATTTTTGGTTACAGGAAAGGGTCACCAGTAGAATGTAGAGTCATGCATAGCTTGATGAAACACAACCTTTGGTAAACCTAGGATCACTGGGGATATACTGGACGATGCTATAACCATACTTTTCTCAACTAGCAGGTAAGTTTTGAGTAAGGATTAGGGTGTTTCTCGGGTCATTCTAAGATACGTCTTTTCATATACCACGGAGGCAATAATGGGGTCTACGAAACGATGTATCACGGTGTCCCAGCCATTATCATTCCACTCACTGGAGACGCAATTAACCAGGGAGCTCGGCTGAAACACCACGGGTTTGGGATCATACTGGATAAAACCAAAGTCATTAAGGAAGTACTGCACGATGCTATAAGGAGAATATTATCAAATGATAGGTGAGTTGACAGTGACAGATCACTGAATATCAGAGGCTTGTGATTGTCTGGGCAGTGTTTCATGAAGCTGCTTGTGGAGTTTTACTTTCGATTCTGCGTACGACCGGGGACCCTCTGTCACTTGCTAATTTATTGACGTAGTGATTATCACTGAGTACTGGTCATTCACAGCATTGTGCGTATCATGAAGAAACACAACCCAAGATAAACCCAAGATAATCTGGATATACTGGACGATGTTATAGGGAGGATACTATCAAATGATAGGTGAGTTAGACAGATCACTGACGTATCAAAGTTTCCTCATTGTAAGAGCAGTGTTTCGTAAAACTGCTTCGAGCTATAGACATGACTTTGTGCAGGACCGGTGAACCCTTTTTTCAGGTGCTAACGTAGGAACGCAGAGATGATCTTTGGGTAAAGAAAAGGGTCACTGGTCCTCGCAGAATCGTGCGTATCTTTATCAAACACAGCCCTAGACAAACCCAAGATCACCGGGATATACTTCACATGCTAAAGGGAGAATTGGTGAGTTATGCAGAACACTGAAGTCGCACAGGTTCGTGAATCTCCGGGCAGTAATTCATGAAGCTGTTCGTCGAGCTTGATGACGTCGTGGAAGTGACGTAATGTAGTGGTTCTCACTCTCGCCTTTCAACCAGAGAGTAATAGGTTCGAATCCCGCTCATGCTAAATTTACCCACATTTTGCTGCAATCGACCCAGGTGTGATTGGGTACCCGGGAGAAAGTGACCTTGTTTTGGTCAAACAACGCCGAGCACCTCGAGTGACATGTTGGAATGCTCCCAAATGGAGTGGAGAATGTACAGACAATCTAAACGTTTTCTAAAACATGCGATGACTTTGGTAATGAAATGCAGGGCCCATGATAAGTACAACAACGAACATTTTTTTTTTATAATTTTTGTTATTATTATTATTCTTGTTTTGAGTATATATGTAATTATTATATATATTTACAATTTCTTGATTTTTGTTCACTCTCTCAGTTACACCGTGGCGGCAAAACGATTGTCATCAATCCTCCAAAGCAGACCAATGCATCCAGGCGACCGCGCTGCATTCTGGGTGAGTCACGTGATGAAACATGGCGGCGAATACTTGAAAAGTCCTCTTCGCGAGCTCAACCTCGTACAACGAAATCTGTTGGATGTTTTAGCTTTCCTAGCGGCTATATTCCTGGTGATTCTAGCAATTACTTTCTTCTGTTTACGATTTGCATTCCGATGTTGTAAGCGATTGTGCTTTACGTCCAAAGAGAAGCATGAGTAAGTTAAGCTCTGACTAACGTGACTATGACAACGGTGATTTTCTCGAGCTTGTTTATGACATCATCCACTTTCATTTCTTTGGGGAAATATTGTACTCTGGATAATGATAAATTCTGTTAGATTGTAGTTATTACTAGCCTTTTCCACGTATGATTTACTAAATCAGTTGTAAACTCAAAATTTCAAATTAAATGAATAACGAGTAGTATTCTTAGATAAGAACATGATTATTATTATAATATGATATTTTGAATAAGTAAGTTCAACTCAAAGAATAACTGTCTTGCTAACTAATATATTTGAGAGAAGAGATAATTTTTTTCCCTTCTACCGGGCATGTGGGTTGCATGTTGGGACGTCAGTTTCGTAATGTAAAGGTGGAGGGTTCCAGAGTGGGCATCTGGTTAAAGAAGAACGGAAACTACCTGCTATACGGTAAACCCATCACTGTATACCACTTGTCACCACCGCCAATGAAAAGTTGTAAACCTTATGTTTGCTAAGTTTTGTTTACAAGTGTCATAATCATTTATATATTGCACAAAATTCTCTATGCGTTTTACAAAACATCAATAATCAGATATTTGGGATGTTTCAATAACAGAGAAATTTGTTGAATATGAAACAAATTTGAATGTACTGTCGATGGTCATAAAATTAAAAATGGAATCTGGTGCTTAGCCAAAGTATACACCTATACCTTATAATCTTATGGCTAGACATGTAGATGTATTGATATTGTTATAATACTTTTTCGAAAATTTTATAAATTACACTTTAGATACGCGCAGGTCGCTGATGTACATTGTAATTTGTTTTGTGTAAAATGGATATAAATATTAACATGTTTTGATTATCACAGTTGTCGGCTTTGTCATTTTTCAGTGTCCTGAGAATAGCACGCGATGTAATAATGTTAACGTTAAGCCCCAGTCACATAGAGGTCCCGATTCAACACGACTCATCACGACTATTTGTCCAGGAAACGACTGGGTAAACAATGATAAAGAATCGTGTTGAGTCGTGTTGAATCGGGGCCCTATATGACTGGGGATTTATAGGAGAGTGAAATCAGAGTGAAATTCGAGAGACTCTTCGTCTTTAATTTGCTCTCCTGTGATAATAACCTCCATGATTACTCAAAGATGTATGAATAATCATGGTGTACGTTCACTCCTGAAAAAAGGAAAATAAATATTCTGTTCCAAAATTCACCCGTATTTTAAGCCATCTGCGATTTATACTCCTCGAGAAATGAGCACTTTTTCCATTTTTAATGTGTTTTGCTCATGTGTGTGCGTGCGTACGTGTGTGTGTATTGGGGAGAAATAGAGAGAGAGAGAGAGAGAGAGAGAGAGAGAGAGAGAGAGTGGGATGGGAGGTTAGGTGGGGTGATGGCTTAGCTCAAAATAGTAGCTATACGGAAAAAAGGAGTCTTTCGACCCTATATTTGATCTGAAAATGGTCTGCATTAAAGTGGAAAAAGGAAGAAAAGGCCTAAGAAATTAAGTTTAATGCCATTAGGGAATTTTGTTCTTCCCAAATACAATATTTCTTAGTTCATCACATTTAGACCTAGCGTTTAGAAGAAAAACAATTTTGAAAATCCTGGTCAGATGTATTGATAAATACGCAAGTCGTGAGGTAAATTGGACACACTCGGTGACGTCATGGAAAAAACATCGGTTGAGCGTGTAATAAACGACATACAGTATACTATTGGGCAGGACGGCCGCGGGAGGGGATTCCTAAATTAAACAGCTCAGTGACAAGTTATACTGCATTATGTGGGCAATATGGAATTAGAAATGTAAAGAAATAACATCATACTACATATCACTACCCTTTTTCTGAACATATTACCATTTTATATGCACTAGAGTATTTTATATGTGTATGGGATGGTCGAATCGACTCAGGATAAGAGCATATGCATGGGTGAATGTGTATTATGTACGTACGCGTGCAAATATACGGTAGTGCGAAAATTCTTAGTTTTGATTACTTCGACGCGTTTATCTGTCATTTTCGAGACTTGTTTATCATTTTTTCCGGGAGATTTCCCCCGAGCGTAATTAAGTTTTCGTAAGAAAAAGCAGCATAAACTTGGAGTATTATTTCTTCCGTATTTGTATCGCCTTTGTTCGTTTTCTTAATCATTTGTGACTTGTATATTTATCGGTGAAATTATCGTTTTGGTGTGGACCGTGGGTGTGAAGAGCAGTGTTAACGGACTGTTGAGCGATGGAGCCCCCGACGGACCGGGGGAGCGAGACGTCGACCGACGCATTACGCTGTATTATCCCAAGAACTATACAGAGTATCGGCTTAAACATCAAACTTGGAAGAGGAAAAATGCATGATTATACCGTTATTAAGCCCAGTTCCGTCATGAAATATTGACACAAATACAGCGTGATAGCTTTCTTTAAAGGACATAACATTTAAATAATTGTCTCTTTCTGAAAAATCACGCAAATTACACAAATCTCACATACGTCATGGCAAGCGAATGAGTGTGGATCGCACATTACGAATGTGTTTGGAAATCTGGTCATCATACCGTCATAGTTTAGTGGGTAAATTACATCGTTTTCATCGGAATTCATCTAAAATTTTGTGTCCATAAATGCTTTATGATGTAACAATAAATATGTTGTGAAGACATTTAAAAGTTTTGCAGAAAATTTCGAGCAATATCAAGTAACGCTGCACTTTACGTACTGCAGCATTGATCTCTCCATATCTCGTCCATTGAATGGAGCAGACGACGCTCGCAATCTGTTTTTCCGTGACGTCACACGGATACTAGAGAAAAGTACAAGGGATTGCTCTCTCAGTGAAAATGGTGCCCCTCCAAACTAAAAGTCTGATAACTCCACTTCTGGTGGGTCAATTTAGAAGGGGTAAAAAGGAGATTGTTCTTAAAACTACAGGCTCTCGGAATAAATGTCTATCATTCTCATCCAGCCGCCCCTTTAACGTTTTGTTTCGCATGCGTTATAAAATTATTGGCAACTCTTTCCCGTAATTAACGTTTACATAGGTTGATACATTAGGCCAAAATCTTTTCTTTACCCCTCTCTTTTCATCTTCTCCCTCCCTCTCTCTATCTCTCTCACTCTCTGTCCATATCTCTCTCTCTCTCTCTCTCTCTCCCTCTCTTTGTCTCTCTCCCTCTCTTTCTTTTTCTCTCTCTTTCCCTCCCTTTCCTTCTCTAATCTATTGACACTCTTCTTTTTCTCGGTTTCTTTTTTTCCACGACTATAAATCGTGTCTTATATATGTTATGGTTAATATAATTTATTTTAAAGACTCATAAATAAGGCATACAAAATAATTGGATGAGAGTCAAGTGTTAGAACTGTATGACAATGCTATATTCAATTACCATGTACAAAAGTATATAATTATGACTTATTAACATAATCTGTACAAATAGTCATTCATAACGACTGTTATATCAAATTTTATGGTCCGTAAAATTGACTTTACATAGTATATACAATGTTATACATAATTTACAAAGGCATAAGCATAAAAATAAGATCCTTGAATTATATTTTGGAAAATACAACAAGGCGCATGCTCCCATTTAATAAACATATTTACATTTCATAGACAATGGATTATGTATCATCTAGGCATTACGCACATAACTGATAAATTTTGTAGTTCAAATTTACAATATCTGGTGGATCATGGAAAATAATGCCATAATTGATGATGTTATTGAAAAAATGTAATACGATTAAACAAAAGTAGCAAATTATCAAAATTGCTCTCTGACTTAGAACCATACGCGATTTCAAGGTATGTAATTGTACGAGTTCGCCTGTTACGTTGATTGTCGTCAAATTGATTTTAATTTGCATAGAACATGGTTACAATCATTAATAATACACTTATTCTATGATATCAACATTTAGAGTTGATTTCTGTTGATATTCAAGATATGGCTGTGGAAGAAATAATAACTGCTGCAATTCTTTTGTAAAAAAGTAAAACGCAACGCTATTATCATCATGCTACCAAATGAATGATCATTTACAAAGACAATAAGAAGCATTTATCCAGTCTGAAATATTAGGCGTGCTCCAGAGTACATGTACTACTAGAAGCCAGAAAAAGAATGTTGCATGATGACAATTGGAGAAAATGCGACAGTAAGATGTAAGAAATGGAATGTTAAATGTACAAAACGCTGGCAGTATATCTTAAGGCAATAAACATGCATAGTACTAACATCTAGCATAACATCAAGGCATATTGCATTTTCATCATACATGTAAGCGAAAGCATATATTGTCTAACTCAACATATCCAATATTTGGCATGCATGAATGTGGAATGCTTTTGCAAGGAATATGGCAAAATATTCAAATAAATGATACGTCAAAATTTCATAGAAAAAAGGGAAATTTATATGACAAATGCACAATTCTTTACTGTAAAACATTACTCTACATTAACATTTTACATAAAGCAAGATTTGTCTCTTTCATCAATATCATGCAGACCTACACTCGAACTACATCAATGGGCCTAACATCCCGGTTAGGCCTATGTTAGGCCTATCCCTGGTTTCATTTGCTTCAGGCTAACAATAATAGAACGCGGTGTTTTGTCCTGTATAATATCTTAATCTTATCTCAATTTTTACAGATAACACTGGTCAACAGCAAAAAAGTTGTCTGCGATTTCTTTGCTGATTTAGACTGAATCCGAGGTGCTGAATCCAAAAATCACGTTGGTTTTGCTCAATCAGGTCAAGTTTCTGAGCTATCCCCACATGTTGTTTTTTNATAAAAATAAGATCCTTGAATTATATTTTGGAAAATACAACAAGGCGCATGCTCCCATTTAATAAACATGTTTACATTTCATAGACAATGGATTATGTATCATCTAGGCATTACGCACATTACTGATAAATTTTGTAGTTCAAATTTACAATATCTGGTGGATCATGGAAAATAATGCCATAATTGATGATGTTATTGAAAAAATGTAATACGATTAAACAAAAGTAGCAAATTATCAAAATTGCTCCCTGACTTAGAACAATACGCGAGTTCAAGGTATGTATTTGTACGAGTTCGCCTGTTACGTTGATTGTCGTCAAATTGATTTTAATTTGCATAGAACATGGTTACAGTCATTAATAATACACTTATTCTATGATAGCAACATTTAGAGTTGATTTTTGTTGATACTCAAGATATGGCTGTGGAAGAAATAATAACTGCTGCAATTCTTTTGTAAAAAAGTAAAACGCAACGCTATTATCATCATCCTACCAAATGAATGATCATTTACAAAGACAATAAGAAGCATTTATCCAGTCTGAAATATTAGGCGTGCTCCAGAGTACATGTACTACTAGAAGCCAGAAAAAGAATGTTGCATGATGACAATTGGAGAAAATGCGACAGTAAGATGTAAGAAATGGAATGTTAAATGTACAAAACGCTGGCAGTATATCTTAAGGCAATAAACATGCATAGTACTAACATCTTGCATAACATCAAGGCATATTGCATTTTCATCATACATGTAAGCGAAAGCATATATTGTCTAACTCAACATATCCAATATTTGGCATGCATGAATTGTGGAATGCTTTTGCAAGGAATATGGCAAAATATTCAAATAAATGATACGTCAAAATTTCATATAAAAAAAGGGAAATTTATATGACAAATGCACAATTCTTTACTGTAAAACATTACTCTACATTAACATTTTACATAAAGCAAGATTTGTCTCTTTCATCAATATCATGCAGACCTACACTCGAACTACATAAATGGGGATGTTAGGCCTATGTTAGGCCTATCCCTGGTTTCATTTGCTTCAGGCTATCAATAATAGAACGCGGTGTTTTGTCCTGTATAATATCTTAATCTTATCTCAATTTTTAGAGATAATTGATAAGGGCTTGTAGAATAGAACAAGATTGAAGTCAAAACACTTCTGGTACATCGGATAATCTTTCCTGAAAATGGTAAGATATCCTGAAAGGAATCTATCCCTTCTCGTGCCTGCAACATAAATATGCATGTAAACTAACGATATGTCGTAGGTCTATGGCAAAACATGTACCACAGACATACGATTAATTGAAAATCAATCGTATATGTTTTATGTTATGTCCTTGGTGTTTAGATATAAGTACAATATTCTCCTGATGACAATGACAATGTGAATGCCGAAACGTCGATAGTAGATTAACGATGGTCATGATTATAATGAACACTCGCCCCTTTAAAAAAAAATGATGGGAAACCAGTACACCTGGAGTGACAACTAATTCAATGAAATTCTTGAATTTGATTGGATGAAAAGCACTATCACTGACTTTTGATTTGCTAACTGTCGGAAAATGACTGCTTGTCGTTGGCGACAAGATTCATAAAACGCCCTTCTGGACGGTGTTTCACCAAATCGTTCTTGAAGTTACGAACGTCTTTAAGAAAGAATGGAGTATGTTATTGAGTGTAATATCATGAGATTTTCGACCATTCAGCACCAGAACTGATACAAGTCATGCGTAAAGTCGTTCTTGAAGTCTTTCGTAACTTGGTGAAACACCGCCCTGATGATAATCGCTAACCCTCACAAAGAGAGGAATTTTTCTTTGATTGGGAAGCCCCCTATAAAGGTCTGTTATAAGTGCCAGTTGGGGGCTTTAGCACCATTCATTTCAGCCAACACTCTGCGCTTTCCGTGCTCACTTTCTTTCCTCAACCCTACACAAAGAACCATTGTTTCAGTTTTGATTGAATATCTTCAATATGCAGCTAGTACTGGCGTTGTCTCGTTGATTGCAGCTGCTGGCGTACCCTTCGGCACCGAATAATAACCCTCATCACTACCACTCGGCGATCTCCGGTCATCTTCGACATCCACGAGCAGCGCCGTTTCAACATCGGCAATTTCCGGCGCAGGGTCCATTTTGTTATTCCCCGTGGACAAGAATTTCGGCTCGGTTCCGATCTTCTCCGAAGGGCTGCTCGGCTTGCGTTCGTTCTTATGCAAAACGGTCGGAGAACCCATCGGGACGTAACTTAGCGTCGTCGTATAAGTTCCGTCAAGGTGGTTTTGTTTGACTTTATCCGCATCGGGTGGAGGTAGAGTGGCGTCGGTGTCGCATTGTAGATCAGAGTCGGGTGGGCTGGTGGAAGGGAGTGCACATGGGGCCTTAGAGGGGAGCGTCGATTGGGCGTAGGGGTGCATGTAAGCGTTCATCGAGCCCATTTCTAAGCCGTCGTAAACCTGATAGTGGCAAGGAACAAAGGGCGTAAACGGTGACATATTTAGGAAAGAAACAATGTAAACTCTTTCAGTAATTCAGTGCTTCAGTTTTTTTGCATCCAATCTTAGAATATTGCTCTAATGTGCAGCTTTTTTTATCACACCAGCTTTTGCGACCTAATATTAATAACATATCATAAAAATTGTTCTAATTATTTTAGAAATGACAACGCTTTCAAAATAGGCATGAGATCAAAATAAAAATATGAATAACACAGCAGCTGGACAAAAGAGAAAAACCAGGACAAGAATAACTGTGCTCTAAGCCATGCACTTGAATTTATACGAAAATAAACCTCATACACATTCTGGAACGGTTGGTAACTTTGTTATTGGAGTAGTAGAATATATACCTGAGACTCCATTGCCTCTTGGCAAGACGGTGAGGGCGGGCCACAGTTATTTCCTCTTGGTAGAGTGGGTAGTTTCCGAGAGCTCATTTGCTTGTGAAGCATTGGACCTGTCACATAATGGTAGACGAAAAGTAATTAAAGATTTATTTCAAATGAGAGCAGAATAAACTTACGTAAAATGGTGTTTTACTGAGGAAAGGCTGTTCATTATGCTGTACATGCACGATGGGAGCGTCGTGATGTAGTGGTTCGGACTCTCGCCTCTCAACTAGAGGGTCGGTGGTTCGAATCTCTCCCAGGGCGTTAATTTCCTTCAGCAAGAAATTTACCCATAGTGTGCTGCACTCAACCCAGGTGAGGTGAATGGGTACCTGGCAGGAATATATTCCTTGAAACGCCAAGTGCGCTAATGAAGTGGCTGCCGGGCTAAAGCCAGGGTAATAATGCTGCAATCGTAGAGCGCTTAGAGAATTCTTAGAGTTGATAAGCGCTATATAAAAGCCGTTCATTATCACGTCCTAGAGGTATTTGAGACAACTTTAATCAGTAAGAATGATTATGATTTTCATTTCCATACAGACTGTGAATGACATTTCGTTTAAGATGATCAAAATCTGAATGAATTGCTCCCCAGACGATATAAAACGAAAACTGGTGAATGCCCAGTATTTTTCTTTTTGTTGAAATATCTTATTCAAAGCGTTCAGAAGCAAAAGAATATATACTGTTGCCCGTTTTTTTCCCGGGGAGTTATGTAAGTAGAAGGAATTCTTGCATGAAGACAAAAACATCCCAAAAGATCAACCATCCTTCTCAAATCTTTCAAAGAAATGTTATTGACGGTTATTTTATTTTGTGCAACATTACCCTTTTGGCCGCCGTCACTTCATAAAAAGGGACGATATTTGTAGTTCCAACGACGGTTGCATGCATAACTCGTAGAAATCTCCAATTACTAAAGAATGATTAAAGAATCTTATTTTTTCCGTAAAAAAAGCACTTTCAGTGAACGATTTTCTTACCCCTCTTCTTATTCCATTTCCAAGCTGCGAAAACGATGAGGATTACGACAAGACAGACAACAGCGCCAGCTACGATGGCCACCAGGCTAGTGATGTCCAGATCATTCGATTCTGGTGAGGTTGACTCTACAGCTGTAGGGCGGATGAAAATGAACAATAATTATGATGAAGAAAAAAACTTAACTCTCTTCTAATTGCTATTATTGTTTTATTGATTACCAGTCGTCTCGGGTAGCATACTGGAAACCAAAGACTAAAACAAATTGGAAAAAGAGAATCTTGTCGTGTTTCACAAAGCTGTTCGTGGAGGTACACACGACTCTGCACATGACAGGTGACTGAGTGACCCCTTGCTACACTCAATGATAACTCCTGGATAACCAGCTGTTCGTAAAGTCCGGCGTAGCCCTATGAACAACTTTATAAAACGAAACCCAGATTCGGGCTCTCTCAATGGGAGCAAAAAGAAGTGGCAACAAAAGTCCAACAAATAAAAAAAAAATAAACAAATAAAAGGACCAAGGGGATGGGGTGGGAAAGTAGATGGGAAAGTGATAATAAGTTAAACTTGCAAAATTCAATATTTTGTGTATTTTTTATTGCTTTTATTGACCCGCACCACTGGATTAACCACTTACATAACATAATTAATAACTTACATAACGGTGGGAACCTCACGTGGTCCGCCTCGCTGCACACGCCCCGCCCACAGCTCACAACCCATATCTGTGACTCGGACAGCTCAGTCTCCACGTGGAACCGATCATTGAGCTTCAGACACACCTCCTCACGGCGACTCACGATCACCTTGACTTCTAACCCGAAACAGAGGTCAACTGGAAGTGGTCGGGTGTCGTTCGACTTGGGTGTGACGTGGATGTAGCCGGTGGTGATGTCATAAGTTGCGACAACGCCTAGAATTAGAGAACAAAAATTAAGATGATTTTTTTTTTTTGAGAAGTAAAGTTGATACCCTTACCCATTTTCAAAGTCTCTAACAAAAGTTTGGCACATTGTACCGAATACTTGACGTGTAAAATTTTTCAATACTACCATAAGTTGGGCATATTTTGACCAACAGTTATGTGGACAGTATGTTGGCCAGTGGTGGGTGAACTTGGAAATCTATCGGACTATAGAACGTTTCGAATAAAGGCAAACGTTTAAATTCACGACAGAGTGTTATTTAAAAAGAATGATTTTCATAATGCCTACAAATTGTCATTTGCATCTTGAATGGTCAAACAATGCAAAGAAATGATGAATAGCAGAATTCATAGTATAGTGTGGCAGATTTGAAGAGCGGTGTGATAATTTCAAGGCAAAACAGTATAATAAGCTAAACACCATTATATTTAATTTCAAATAGAGAAGAAGAAACAGTAAAACTTACCTAGATGATCTGGTGTCAAAGCTGAAAGAACAAGGAGAAATAACACAGGTAAAATAAAAAGACTATATGATTTTCCAGATAAATAGTTTTACAGAGGTTACAGAGATTGAAAAGACCATGCATTGCATTGATCTTAACCAACTTGACAGGATCGTTTTTCCCCCCAATTTAAAGGCTGGCTCACACATGTGCATTTCTAGCTCTTCATGACGCTAAGCGAACGCAGAAATACAGGGGACCAACGTTTAGTCGATGCTATCACGTGCGAACGTCTGGCGCTAGACGAACCCTTGCAACATCAATCATGGGCCATCTCTCCGCATTGCTATACGTTCATGGAACGTCATGAACGCTGATCAATCGATGGCTATAAACCCAAAGTTGTAAGTCAGCCTATACATCTCGAAAAATAAGAATTGTTTTAGCATTTTCTGAACAATTTTAAGCCAGATTTCCAGATATCAATTTTCTTCACAAAAGGATACTTACGAGATGTTGAATTTCGACCAGGCCGCGACGCCTCACTCTCTCCAAAAACGTTGACGCCGGTTACAGTAACGTCGTACCACGAGTACGGCTGCAGCCCGCTGATTTCGAACCGCGTCCCGGTAATACCGCGGTTGACTGAACACATCTGATGGGCTCCCACCAGGCATGACGTCACTGTGAATGTTTGATCAGCGCCGCCATCGTGCCCCGGCTGCCACGTAACGGTCAGTGAGGTGTCGGTTGTGGTCTTTTGGTTGAAATGTACAGCGGTCGGAGGAAACGGTTTGGCTGCGGGCAAAATAGAATTACATGGCGTATTCAGGTGTTTTACGATGATGAATTATGCAAAATTATTACTTGAAATAGCAAGTAGGAGATAGCAAAGTCAATTTCTTGCAACTGGCTGGTGTACTGTACATGTGTCTCTGAAGACAGAGAGAATACAGGTTTGTCAGGGGCGAGTAAAATTTGAGTGCCTGTTTGTTGTCATAAAGTTTAGAGTTCTGTCGTAGGACCAACGAGAAGGAAATTCAGGTCTATCGTCTTCAAATTCTACAACACAACAGTTCAATAATCATAATTTGCAAACACAGTTGCACTAACTTTTACACTCTACAACCTAAAAAGCTTTTTAAAAACCTGAGGCATTCAAACTTCCAAATCTCTTGCATGATCATCCCTTTGCAATTCTTCTAAGGGCGAACATTGAAAAAGAAAATTAACTGGTAATTTCCTCGAAGATCACCATCAGTTTGTATGCATTTAGTTGCTTCAATACCGCTTAGTCTACTTACACTTTCCACTAAGCGTCACAGACAGCTCGTCACTCCCGAAGTTATTCCCCGCCTGGCAACGATACCTCCCATAGTCCGTGGCCGGGTCAATATCACTAACATGTAGCTTACTGGTCACTCGAATCGAATAGTCCGTCTGTTGAATCTCTGAAGTGATCACCGGTGAGGGCTCGGTGATTGTGCGGTTATCTGGTGTGTACCACGTAATGGCAGGTTTAGGGTTCGATTCCGCGGTGCAGGTTAGCCAGGCGGCGTCGCCCTCGTTGCCGTGTGCGCGGTAATCCTGGTCGTTGGTGACATTGGGGCCATCTTTATCCATAAGGGGGAAGTGACAACAAATTAAAAATGTTATCATGCCGGTATCCAACTAATTACAAAACTTAGTGAAGGACGGGTCAAATGCTCAGTTTTTTTTTAGAAAAACTTGTGATATAGAAGTATAAATTATACTCCATGATATTTGGAAGCCAATTAACATGATTAACGTGCAATAGTCATCCACCGCGTGGTATAAATACTGACAACTGTCCTCCATTTTTGACAGCATTTCCTTAATAATTGTAGATTTGAAGCGAACATTCTGATTTCGATTAACCACAAGTTTATCAGTTTCCAATTTATTTCGTATATAATATCAACTGAAAATTTGGATTCAAATATCGATCCTATGAAAAAAGAAACATTCCCTTTTGTACCATTTCGCCAAAAACTTTAAGGGCACCCGTATGTACTTACGATGAACGATAATCTTTATGTGCGTTGAGCGACTCGAGCCCACGCCGTTGTCCACCGTGCAGCGGTACATCCCTGCGTCAGAGCGGCTTACCGCGTCAAACCTCAGCGGTGCGTTCCGCGGCGTTCCAACAACGTTACCAGCATCGTCTATACGCGTCCAGCTGATGTGCGAGGGTTTCATGGGGTTTCCGCTTGCCGTGCAGTTGATGACAAGGTCTCTGGTTCCTTCGGGGACACTACCTAGGGGTATGGTGGAGTGGACGGCAACATCGGAGGGAGGGTCTGGAGGGGAGTGATGGACAAATGAAAAAAATACGCCATAATCGTATATTGTTAGGTTCACAATGAGAGCCGAATCTTCAAGATTTCAGAAACTACAACAGTCTTCCGGAAGCATGAAGGCGAATTTGGAAATTTTGAAATTAATTCATTTAGACTTCATCAACACAAATAGTCAACATTCTGTTTGAACAAGTCTCCTTCTTATCTTCCTGTTTGGGGAAAGGTGCCAAGGTGAGTTTGTACACGTGACGACAGAGCAACAATTCAAATTCTATTGAAGGAGATTAATCCTACGAAGGAAGAGCAGGTTTCAATGAAGTGTAAATATCGTGAAGGTGCAATAGAACAGTTACATATCCTTTCGGTACTTAAAACTTCGTGGAAAAACGGGAGAAACTTACAGAGAATGTCTGGACGGCAAGGCTCCGAACAAAGCTGACTGCACATCGAAGTCACCTCAATGCAACACACAAAGTCCTTGCTGAAATCATTCCTTCCAAACTGCCTCGTGTAGGTGATGACGTTTGAACCGTCTTCGGCAATCTCCGCTCTGAATTCGGATGATGTATTTTTGACTCGAGAACCTTCGTAGAGCCAATAGAGTACGGGCGGAGGAGACGTTGCAGCCGAACGGCAGCCGAGAGTTGCCGAGTCTCCAGACGTGATAGCAGTCGGGCATTCGTGTATCATAACCGATGACGGGCATGCTGTGAATTAAAATGAGAAAACGTCAAATAAATACATTTTCATCATTCTATCTTCCATCTCTACATAATACACCTGCCTATTCATCCATCTATCCTATTGTGGAAATTCCTTTAACAAAATCTAAGATGTGCCTGATTTTGGCTGATAAACCAATAAAAGCCCCCTCACACCGATGTGAATTGAAGCGGACAAAGGCTGACAATTTGGAAAAATATGGAAGCTTCAACTTGCCAAGGCGCCTTCTCTATAATAAGGAGATGGCATGTACAAACTCGCCTTCATGCACGATGCACGTATAAGCTTCCGTATTTTCCTAATTTGTCAGCAATCGTCTGCCTAAATTCGTAGAAGAGTGAGGGGCTTTAAAGGGTGAATACTTGCCAAGTTCTCTCTGAGAACTACTTATCATCTTCATCGTAAGAAAAATCAATCAACGTAAAATATGAAATATTTCGTATTAGATTTGCTTGTTCAATCAACATAAAATATTACGAGGATTTTATGAATGATTTTGTATCATTTTCAACAAAATTATAACAAAAATGTACCTTGGACATCTAGAACGACGGATGAAACCACCACTTGACCGGTGGTGGGATGCGTTGCTAAGCAACGTAAAACTTTCCCAGAGTCCTGCATCCCTGGTGTCACGTGAACGATACGGTATGACGTCACCAATCCACCATCATTCAGTTCGTCCACCTGATCATCCATGGTTGTATCAATTCGCTCTCCCTGCCACTCTATAGCCACTCGGGGCTTGCTGGGAAGGTTGAGGGAGCAGCGAAACTGATAGGATTGATCGACTTGTATCCGCACCACGGAGTTGTTGGTATATGAAGGTGTCCGGTAATCGGAGATGACGAGCCCCTTTATTGGCACTAGAAGAGAAAGAAGGTAGTTTTTAAGAGACCCGTAACATAAAGCCTTTCAATCGATCGTACGATTTATATCAATAGCAATTCTAAAGGAAACCATGTACTTAAGATTTGCAATTGATCGCAATCTTTTTTACGTTACAAGCCCCAGGCATAGCTATCTAGTATAGTTCGACTGTATCAAGTGGGTATACACCGATGGCTCTGCAGAGTGTTAGCTGTAATTCAAAGATGACAAGATCGTTTACTATAACTTTAACAGGAAGTATGCCATACTTTTTTCAAAATCATTTTATAAAAGTAGTAATAGTAAGGGCCACACTTAGAGCCGAAATATTACGGTTTCAGAAGCTACGACAAAAATACCGAAGCTTTTTTCAGCCGATGGTGAGATATTTCACTCGCTATTGCGCCTTGATTTAGTCGAAAAGGTGGGGAGGTATTTTGTTTCAGACGAGAAGGGGGGAGGCGATTTGGACAAACTAGCCTCAGTTGCGTTGCACATATAAGCTTCCGTATTTCTGTCGCAGTTTCGGTCTCTGAGTGTGAACCTTACTTACCGAGTTTGATGATGCATCCACCTTATTACCTGAGGGGGACACCACTCAACAGTGACTTGTGTGTCATTCCATGTAATAATAATAATAATAATACACAACATTTTATAGCTCTTAATGCGAAGTGTTTCTAAGCGCTCTGTGCATTATTACCCGGCTATAGCTTGACTACCATTCGGCGCTCACTGCATTCAAGGAATTTCTTCCTACCGGTACCCATTCACCTCACCTGGGTTGAGTGCAGCACAATATGGATACATTTCTTGCTGAAGGAAATTGACGCCATGGGTAGGATTCGAACCTACGACCCTCGTGTTGAAAGGCGAGAGTCAGAACCACTACACCACGACGCCTCCCGATGATGTACTAGGCATGGAATAGTTGATATAGGCATGTATGATTGCACGGAAAATCATCATGCACTTCGACAATATATAAGACTTTTATATCTGAAATCTTTCGGCTCCCAATTTATATTATGTATTATTATTTAACTGACATTTACCTTGTATAATTCTGCTAATGCAAAGGCCCCAGACTCTGTATCTGTTTGACCTTTTTTATCGAGTTGATAACACATATTATGAATAATAATAGTGACCAAATGGTTCATTGCT
>BQKZ01003866.1:10178-32799 GCA_036244855.1 Temnopleurus reevesii
GATGAAA
Source organism: Temnopleurus reevesii (assembly GCA_036244855.1). Lineage (NCBI taxonomy): Eukaryota > Metazoa > Echinodermata > Echinoidea > Temnopleuroida > Temnopleuridae > Temnopleurus > Temnopleurus reevesii. The sequence goes on from BQKZ01003866.1 coordinate 10,186, forward strand.
GTGCGCATTCGCCGATTATAGACTCATTTCATAGGTGTATGTCAAATAACAGGAAAATATTGCGTTTGACGAGGTGGTGACTGTACTACATGTGAGCTGTAGAGGGCCGGAATAAAATAGAACAATCATACTCATTATCCATTGTTATCAAAAAGCACTGCCGGTAGACTGATTAGGAGAGTTGCAAGCCTGCTTCCCAATAGATAAATGTAGTCATTAATGGATTAAAATGAGCTACTAATTATAGTTTTCACATATATTTCTTAATTGGTCAAAGTGAATGTGTCAAGCAAAATTTGTCACCATCAATGATTTTTATTGGTTGCTTTAACTTTGTATTTGGATGTATTAATGTACAAGGTAATGCCATTTTGTATCATGTAAGAAATTCATTATTCAAATGGGTTTTAGTGCAGAATGCAAGGACAGAGATCTACACCATTTTTTAACTATTTATGTCAATTTATTGATTTTCTGTCAAATGGGGCAAACAGAAACGTTGGGAAACAAGGACTGAATTGCATCTTCATATATATCATAATTGCAATCAATTTTAGAGGTCATGAAAAGGAATGAAACAGAGGTGATGACTTATTGATATTAAAATGGGGTCATTTAGCTGTGTGTTCCATTTATTTTTATTGGTCATGGTTGCCTTTTACATATATACCCAATTAGGAGAGTTGCAAGCCTGCTTCCCAATAGATAAATGTAGTCATTAATGGATTGAAATGAGCTACTAATTATAGTTTTCACATTTTCTAAATGGTCAAAGTGAAGGTGTCAAGCAAAATTTGTCACCATCAATGATTTGTATCGGTTGCGTTATTTGAATGTATTAATGTACAAGGTAATGCCATTTTGGACCATGTAAGAAATTATTCAAATGGGTTTTTAGCAGAGAAACCAAGGACAGTGAAATATTGCAGACCTACACCACATTTAAACTGTTAATGTCAATGATTAATGTACTGTTAAGGGGGCAAACATGAATGCTGAGGTAATCAGGGACAAAACCTATCAAATTATTCAAAATCTGCTCATATCAAATTCTCAATCAATCCTAGGGGTCAAAAGGAATGAAAAAGTGGTGATTATTTATTAACACTAAAATTTGGTCATTTAGCCACAGCATTGCATGTTCCATTTATTTATTATTTATTATTATTGGTCATGGTTGCCTTTTATATATACCCGATTAAGAGAGTTGCAACCATGCTTTTAATAAATGAATGTAGCAGTTAATGGATTAGAATGAGCTACTAATGATAGTTTTCATGTATTTTACCAATATGCATATCCTTGACTCGGATTATAGGAGCTGCATTGATTATGATGACCGTAAAACTGGGGTGAGCAGGGACGTCAGGGTGAACAGGAAAAAAGCTAAGACCAGCAAATATTCCTTTTCGATGTGGTGGATACACTGTGGACCCATTATGGGTTAAATCTTCAAATAAATACGAAAAATGAATAAAAAGTGATAGCAAATGTGATATAAGCAGATCTAAATAGACTGTTTGATTTGCCCCTCTTTACCCTGGCGTCCCTGTTTGCCCCAATTTACTGAAATAGCATGAAGCTCTGTTTTGAATGAAGAAGGATGTATAATTGCCTTAATAATAATCAATGCATTAAGATATTTACTCTTAGAGTGGTTTATAATAGGGAAGATGAAATCTTATGCAAAGAATATCATTTTTATTACATTTATTTATTAATATTGATCTGTTTGAATATCAACCTTGAAGCTTTGACAAAATGTTTAAGTTTCATTGGTCCTTATACTTGCAAGTCATAGCTTGAAAGTTTTTTTGTGGAGCACAATACTAGACTGGCAGGTGGTCAAAATGTTTTTATGTGATTTTTATATGAGCGAATTTATAGAAATGCAAACATTCTTAAAGGAGCCAGTCCTATGCACCAGCCAGTCTGACTATAAGGCCAATGCTGTTAAAAAAATTGGTCTGTCTGAAAAAGTTTTTAATGTTTTTTTTTATTGTTCAAATTTAAACAAATCATGGGGAAAATAAAACTTAGAATAAGATAAAACCAAAACAGCATATGAAAATATTTTTTTCAGGTCATGTTTCACATGTTTCGTTATAATTTTACTACGATTTTTCAATTTAGGTGAAAAGCAAAAAAAAAGTATAGGTCGGAACATTTTTAGAGGGTCAGTCTGTGGAGAGCATCCAAACTTTTTTTTGCTTAAGTAACATCAAAATGATTAGAATATGGACATGGTAGGACCATGGGGGTTTAAATTTGGGAAATGGTTGTATTTACTTCTTTTTTTTATGGAGAGGGACGACAATTCCTTCCTTGCTCAAATGCAATATCTTTTAACTCTTGGGGTCGATTAAAAGATAGAACCCAACACACATGTTTAGGCAGAAGGGATATTCATATTCCAATAAAAAATTAACATTTCTTGAAAGAGATAATTCAAATTATCAAAGTTATACAAATTTCCATCAGACTTAGATGTCTCATACACAAACGTTGGGGTCAACAAACAACAATAAGGAAATATTCAGCATATGATCTACAAAAGAATGGTGTTTAAAGGGTGTTAAAATGGCGGGTGTCAAGTGAGACACCTTCATGTTCCTGTCGTTGTCAACAAACAACCATAAAGAAATATGTAACATATGATCTACAAGAGCAAGGTGTATATAGGGTGTTATAATGGTGTCAAATTAGACACCTTCACATTCCCATCGTTAACACCTAGTCTGTATTATTACATAATTCTTGTCCTTAATATAACCTCTTAACACCTTTTAACTATCTCTTCCAGTCTTCATTATCAATAATCTCCTTTGATAGCTCAGCAAACAAAGGATTTTAAAGCCCTTTTCACACCTCCATACAAGAGAGTTGCAAAAATCAATAGAATTTAATCCCATTATCTTCATTCTTTTATCAGGCATTTGATGCCAACCAATACCTTGTTTTGCTAAAGCTGAATCAGTTGCATTTAAAAAGTTCGCTATTTGTTCTTAGCTCAGGTTTTGTACAATATGAAGGGACAGTGGATGAGAATGCAGTGGTGGTGGGTTTCAAAGCTCCAAATATCCTTGCATGTGTTACGTAGTATCTGATTTTTCTTTTGTTTTTTAACCGAATAAAGATAAGAAATATTGAAATTTAAATGCAATCTTGTTTATCATGCTATTTGTATTTGTTGATTCATTGATCTTTTCTTTAATTGAACTTCTTCATCACCGTTTTTGGGAGGAGAGAGGAAGAATATCACTGGATCAAATGATCCCATCTCATTTGTATGGATTGTCTTTATCAGGGTGAAAAATATATTTTTTTTTATTAATGGGGGCACCTTTTGTATTTTCTTCTTAAGAAAAACCCTGTAATACATTCGCAAGGGATATGTAAGAGCTCACTAGGGCTACTACCAAGCTTTAGGGGACTAGTCGCCCTTCGCTCCCAGGTATTTTATACCTTGGTCTTTATCCAGCCATATCTGGGCAAGATTGGTCCTGTCTTCCTATACCTGTGGATTTGTCCATTCTGTTCCTTTGCAATTAGTAACAATTGTGTCCTCATGCTCCAATTCCCCAGGTCATGTATCACTAAACCAATTTTGTAGACTATTCATGTTGTCTTGCACCATATTGTCCACTAATATCAGTTAATCTATTGGCTGCTTTAGACCATAATCAATACATCTTTTGATTTTGACAAATTGAATATCTGAGTTGAATCAACGTAATGTGAAATGGGACAATAGAGCTAATGTCCGTAGGACAAATGGACTTTTTTATTTGAACCTTCTCTCTCTCTCATTGAAAATTCGGGTTTGCTAATTGAATAGCTCAGAAGCTGGACATATGAATGTCAATATATCTTTATTAAGACATTTAATAAGTCACTAACAAAACTCAACTAGGAGATAGAGATAGGTCAGTTTTGAGCAATGGACATTTAGTTTCAATCAAGATGGGAGAATATCTTACGAGGCCACTTGGTTACAGAAAAAAATGGTAATAGACCAAATACAGTCAACCTTGCCTAAGTCGACCTCCGTAAGTCAAATAATAGTCGAAGGTCTTTTTAAAATTCCCTTAACGTATTTCTCTATTCTTTGCCTGTTATAAGTCAAATGTATTCCTTCAGTTCCAACAGATTCGATTTAGGCAAGGTTGACTGTACCATTTATGCACCTGTCTTGCACCCCTCCAAGTCCCTTATTGGAAGATTAACGCGATAAAGGTAACCCATGATCCTGTCCCACCCCTACAAACAAAACAATAACCCTGGACTGAATACCGAGGTGTGATGTTGGCGGCAAGATAAAAGCGGCCCGCTCTTCTTGCATTCATCTACCTATTGACCTATCAATATTCAATCCTTTGGCTCAAGTTAACACGCCAGTGTGATAATCCCGCTGTTGTCAGGCTGTGTGCACTTATTTTGGGTATGGAAGCACTGAAGTGACACTCAATGATAGGTTATGTGCTGTGAATTTTGCTACCAAGTCACAAAGTTCGTGAATTTTAGGATGCAAAGTCCATGACCAGGGATGTGAATTTCGAGGCCTATAGGATTCAAGCTTAGTAACGTCAAATGCAAATTTGGTCCTGGGTCACGACTGTTGGGTCCCTGAGATTGGGTCACCAAAGTCACATCATGTAGTTGCAAACGTTGGATGTCGATCATGAAAACTTTGAAAATTCATAATTTTTTTTAATGGATCCTCAGATTTTGCTAAAATATTCACAGTTCATCTTATTTTATTCATTCATTGATTACGCATCAATATCTGGGTGAAGTTCTCTCTTAACTTCACATCTTAGGTCATGAGCTTCACGACACCCATCAACAATTTTACAACCTGCATTATGATTCATAAAGCTGTTCGAACAGCTACGCACGACTCTGTTCATAACTGGTGACCCTTTCTCTGGTGCTACCTCGATGAAACAAGGGTTATTGAGTGCAAGAATGGGTCATCAGTCGGGGTACTACCGACGAGTCCGACAGCCCACGAGTCCGACAGCCCACGCGTCCGACAGCTCACGAGGCTGACATTTTGAATAATTGGTGCACGAATTAGACATTACATAAAAACGGATTAGAGTCAGACAACTCATTAATCCGACAAAATTATGAAAACGCACATGATTACGACCGAACATAAATTTTACAAATGAGACCCACTCTAGGTAAAATTGGTCTATTAGTCCGACAGTTAGTCCGACAACTATATTTACGTTAGTCGGTCTCGTAGGTCTGTTTGCGTGCTGTCGGGCTCAAAGCAAATAATTTGTCAGTGTCAATCTTGCGAGCATGAAAGTCAAAATGTCTAGCTCGAACCTCATTTTGAAAATTGTCGATGTAGTAGGATTATATTCATTTCTGTCGGACTCGTGGGATTTTCCCATCAGTCGTGGGTACATCCACGAACAGCTTTGTGAAACACAACCCCAGTCACGGCACCGACAACCTGATGTGTAGCTACCTCAGCTAAATAAGGGTTATCGAGTGCAAGAAAGGGTTAATCAGTCATGCGTAGGTCTACGAACAGCTTTATGAAACACAACCGCAGTGACAAATTGATGGTGCTGATGACCAATAGTTAGGCATGCTTTAGGTCTCCCATATTTTTTGGTGCCTTGGTTGTTATTGCTACGACTGACCCTTGGAACAGGAATAGCATGGTATGCAGGTGTATAAAGGTGCTATGTTTTTCTTTCAAATGAAACTTGATGGTGCCCAGGATCAATAGTTGAGCATGCTTAAAGCCCCGGTCAAATAGGGTCCCGGAAGCAACACGATTCACCACGACTCGTACTGAGGCAGTCAACTGTGAATTAACAAAGAGTTTAGGTGAATTCGTGTTGCTTCCGGGGTCCTATGTGACCGGGCCATTAGGCATGCTTTAGGTCTCCCATATTTTTTGGTGCCTTGGTTGTTATTGCTACGACTGAACTTTGGAACAGGAATAGCATGGTATGCAAGTGTAAGATGCTATGTTTTTATTTCAAATGAAACTTGATGGTGCCCAGGATCAATAGTTAAGCATGCTTAAAGCCCCGGTCACATAGGGCCCCCTGGAAGCAACACGATTCAACATGACTCTTTGTTCTTAGGCACTTAACTGTGAATTAACAAAGAGTCGTGTTGAATCGTGTTGCTTCCAGGCCTCTATGTGACCAGTGCTTTAGGTCTTCCATATTTTTTGGTGCCTTGGTTGTTGTTGCTTCTACTGACCCTTGGAACAGGAATAGCATGGCATGCAGGTGTATATATAAAGGTGCTATGTTTTTCTTTCAAATGCAAACACTCGAGCTGCATACCTGACTTTATTATCTAATTCAGACCCTGCATACCTTTATTATAGTGCCAAACTAGCTTCAATTACAGAACATTTCACTATAAGGATGTAGAAAAGGTGTCACCCTTTACAAGTTCTCCTTTGAACTCTCTGTACTTCACACTTTTTTTCCAGTTATCATTGGTGTTTTTACATTGTATTTGTTAACATTTTCAAGATTGATTATAGAAATACAACTTGAACTGAAATGAATTAAGAAAAGTTGGATATATCTTTCAGATGATTTGTGTGATAATTACAGTTTGAAATGGGGCGATAATTTGCCTGTTACAGCTAATCATACAATTTGACCCTACAAACGCATTTCATCGACGCTAACTGTTATGAGTAATGGATGTTTTCTATTCTCACATATCATTGCACGAAAACGGCAATTATATAGTTTTAAGATAGAGTCTCTTCTTTTCATAGTGTAAACAATAATTGTCTGGACGTCCAAGAATGACAGATTTGACAAATTGCATTGGTTAGTTGGAAAAAGTCTTTTTTATTTATCTATTTGAATTTTTAGAACAGATTGCATGTAGAAAATGAAACTGAGAAATGGATCGTCTGTAAAATGACTTATGAGATTTTATTTCACATGTTTTCCTGTAATTTTACTGTGTCACAAAGGGCCATTTTCATAGGGTCGGTCGGTTTTTGGCATCCAAACCATGTTTTTAGGGGGGGGGGTGCCTACCATAAGGTTAGACTCAGTTAATAACGAATGATGTCTGCAATGGCAGAGTGAGATATTACTGCATGTGGCATGAAGAAAAAAATAAATGTCATTATTTATGACTTGGATGAAATAAATCCTTAAATTCATGACTTCATATGTAATGTCGTTTGATGGACATTGTGTTTATTTTATGTGGGTATGGTTTCTTATCTAAAGAAATTGTCTCTCCTTGTCTTTTTTTATTAGGAACCATTCATCATATTGAGATGAGTTATTCTTACGATATCATTTGGTTGCTTATAGCTGTAAGGTCGTTTAATTGTATGTTGCACCATGTTTTAGCAGCGGCTATATGATTCCAAATAGAAATGATAATAATCTTTATTGCAAGCAATAAATCTTTCCTGTTTTTTTTACCCTTATGTTTTTTGTGTTTACATATTTTATCTTAATGTCTATGAAACATCCGCTCGACCATTACATGCTTCTTAGAGAAACATGGAGATATACATGACACCATCACATGATAACATAAAAATGACACATTGCATATTTCATTCGGAAGTTGGTGTGATTATTTCCAGCATCCATAGTTAGATGAAGTTTTGCATGAAGATAATGTCATAACTAAGATATAACATTTGCATATGTTTTCAAAAGAAATTGATGTTGGATGATACTTGAATAAAATGTTTTTATCTTTAATTATGTGTATTGCATTAATTTCTGATTGTTATACTGAATTCATTTGTATTGTGTTGATAATGACATATATGAAAAATCAAAATGCAATAAAATGAAATGAAATGCTTTAGATTTCTTCCTGATGGATCACTGAGCGCATAAAGGAACCAAGTCCTTTTACCAAATTATATGAAGCCTATTTGGAATTTGACAAGCTTATACTTGAGCTTTATATTAATAAATTATCTGTTACAGTGACCTGCACACTGCAAAGGCAACAGATTCATTTTTTAACAGCATTGTTGATCCCACCCTGTTACCCAAACCAAATTGTTATCATTACTACTTTGATAACTCCTTTTGAAGTCTTGTGCCTGATTCTACCCTTATTAGATGTTAGTAATTCTATAAAATGTTAGCAAAAAATCTGAGAAATTACCTTGCCTTGATCAACACTAATAATCCTGGCTTGAATGTTAGATTCTATGCTTACTGATCTATTGGGCCTCTCTGGCTAGTCAAGGCAACAATTACCATATAATTTGTCATTTTATTTTACCCCTTGACTTCTGAATTCTCTAAATCTCATTGATTTTTTTTTTGCAGCGATTATCTTGTTCTAGATGTCAATGTGTTAATGAAAGTCATTTTGGGAACAGTTGTGTGCAGTCTTGCTGTGTAATTGCCCTGTAAAATAGCATTTAATGAATGATTATTGATTATTTTTTGTTTCATTTCTTACTTTTTCAAAGGTGGATGCTCATGCCGTTTCACGAAGAGCCCTTCAATCATCTTTTTAGGTGAGCAATCTAATCTGGTTTTGCTTCCTGGGAAACATGCAACCTCTTTTCTTGTCCTTTTGCTTGCTATAGTAGTGTAATGTATGGTTATTTAGTCTAAATAGATCTATAGTTAGGCTTGAGAAAGTCCTCAGAAGAGGACGAAAGTTAGCTGCAAAATCAAAAGGTTGGTCGGAGCTTTGAAATTAAGTCTATTAGATATATAATTCTGTTTGACATAATTTTTTGAAAGGTAGTGACAACAAGAAAAATTTGTTAAAATGGTAAAATTGATAGTAGTTAGAATGGCATTTAATGACTGTCATATTAGATCAGAATGAGTGTGTATACTTCTTTGCTTTGCTGCTTGCTCCTTGGGAAATAGTTTTTGTTTTATTTTTCTTTGAGAATGTGTTTGTGCTTATATCATTTCTTAATGCTGTTTATTGGGTAGGTTGGTTTACTAATAGATGTAAATCTTATGCATATTCTATACACAAAGACAAACTGAAAAGCCTACCAGAGGCTTGCCTGACATAGCAACAAGTAATGTATGCAGACTTAATTTCAAGCATTTTTCTTCAATTGTAATTATCAGGTTTTTTACTGCGTTCACTTGCAAGAAAGGTGCATAATTTTTTTTTATCTATTAGTAAACCCACCAATAAAATAAAATAAAATTTAATCTAATTTGGAAAACCCACCTATTATGACAGGATTTCGAAAATTGATTGCATCTGGGAAACAATTTGGCTTTTAAAAAATTGTTTTGTGCTATTATATTTTTGTCCTTGTTAAATTATTGCATCTTTTGTTATAGAGCTTGCTTCTAGAAATCCATTTAGCCTTTGAAAAGTTTATGGTGAAATGTCTTTTGTTGAATAATGACACCTTTTGTTAGATTGCTTGCTTCTCAGAAACCATTCTCTCTCTCTTTTTGAAAAAAAAATGCTTGTGCTTTTTTTTTCTTTCTGTTGAATATAATTATTCGTAATTGCAATGCCCAATTCGTTTATTTGCAATAAAACTGTTTTAACAGCTTCTCAATGTATTGATCTTTAATGAGCTGTGCTGTATTTCATGTATACACGAGACCTAGATTTGATTTTACATTGTTTATGTGAAAATATAGTGTTATTAGAGAATCAATGATGAAAGAGATTAATGATCCTTGCTAAAAATGTGCCAACAAGTATGAACAATGTGAGGTGAGATAATGATGATGATCTAGATGATTTAGATGATGGTGATGATGATGATGATCTAGATGATTTAGATGATGGTGATGATGATGATGATGATGATGATGATGATGATCTAGATGATTTAGATGATGATGATGATGATGATGATGATGATGGAGATTAGAGTAATTCAGTTCCAACACTACAGTGTATAATATTGGATCATTTTAACACCAAACTATATTGAAAATTACACCTGTTTGATAAGTTTAAGCACTTAGCTCTATAACTATTCTAGTGCTGCACCAGATGGAAACCAATCGGTGTCAGATTATTACAATATGTTTTCCAGTGCATGATGAACGAATCTTGTTGATACCCCTGCTTCGTTGCTGAACAATTAGACAATTTTAAGGTATAGGGATTTGGAAGATGCTTCTTGATATCCCTGCTCTATTGACAAATTGAGGTATGGTGATGTTGAAGATGATATCATAAAGCAAATGCAGCCAGATGTGGTGTCAGGAGGGTGATATGGTGATGACATTGTATGGACATTGTAATAACTGATTCTACATAGCACATGATAAAAGAGACTACAAGCCATGAAAGCTGTTAGTTGAATAAGACAGATGTGGTCAAGGAAGATGATATGTCAAAAAGCAATGAGATATGTAACATAGTATGAGATATGTAACATAGCATTTAAAAAGGACCCACAACTTTTACACTGGTCAGTGTCGACATTTCAATGCTATTGAAGAAAACTTTTATTGAATGTAGATATGTCAAATTTTATACATATTTTTATGTTGCAAGTGTAAGAATGATTGAGTGTGAATCAACTGCAAATCAGTTGCAAATTGTTACGCCTATCATACGCGTTTAACAAGATGTACATTAAATAATGATTTTGATTGGCGCGTTCTGATCAACTGCAATGAACATTTTTATCAATTTATACTTTTAAACAATATGCCCTATGTTTATGAGTACTCTTTAAAAATATCTTATCAATAAATCCGAACCAAGAACTATGAATGAAAAGACGAATAAAGAGATGAACAAATGAATGTTGATATAAGTAATACTATGTAAGAAAATAAATAAAACAAATCAGTACAAATCTTATTTCGGATGGTTTTACCCCATATCAAAAATGAAAATTTTGTGTTCCAAGACCTTCAGGCTTTGGTTCCTTTCAAAACATTGATTCTAGCGAAGTTAATGATGAAACTATGCTGATGGCGATGAAAAATATTGAAGATGAGTATGTGACAATGACATGCATGGATGCTGTTTCAGATTTTAGGATTAACTAACATCTTGCAGGGCTGGTCAAGTCATATAACTTCAGAAGATTGAATATGATATAGATTAGAAGATCTATGTGATGATGTCACATCAGATTCTGAGGATTAAAGAAATCTTTTGATAGGAATTAGTTTACTTTGTCTTCATCTTCTTCTGGAATTAAGAAAAGTGATATCTAAGGTAATGATGATGTACCAGATTTGGGGATTAAGGAAATCTTTTGATAGGAATTAGTTACTTTGTTTTCCTCTTCTCCTGGAATGAGAAGTAGTAGTATACCATCCATGGTCATCACAGACAGAAGGAGGCCCATCATCAGTATCTAAGGTAATGATGATATACCAGATTAAACAAATCTTCCGAGAGGGATTGGTCATTTTGTTTTCATCTCCTGGAATTAGAATTAGCGTTCTCTACCGGGTTATCCCCTTCAGGTGAGTGATGAAGATGAGAATGGAGATTTGGGGCCCTACCTGGTATATAATGACTGGTGATCTATGTGGGATGACATTACGTTGATAGATTGGGGTTAGATGCTCATCGTCAATGAAAGGAAGAGTCACTATGAGCAAAATGAAGAAAGCCTTCACAATAGCTTTTACACATAAGCGAAAGTTGCTTCCCTGTTTACTCAATGAACAGATGCAACTCACAACTTTGCAAAATGAAGGGGAAGAGAACGATATATAGGCCTATAGCTGAGGAGAGCAAGAGCGAGAGAGAGGGGGGGGGGGGCAAAAAATATAAAACAAACCATCGTGGTAGAACAAGGAAAGGGAGGTGGAAAATGAAGAAAGACTCAATATAGTTGAGGAAACAAAATTAAGAGGGAAATTTAGAAAGAGTGAATGGAAAAATGAAGTAAGGGACTGAGAAATAGAGACAGAAATTTAGGAAATATTGCCTTACATTCAGAATATTCTTCTTGTTCTGCTTTGTAATACTTCAATACAATTATACTTTTTCATATTCACACCTGATTCCCAAACACACAAAATGAGTTTAAATCCATGCCAACCAAAAGAAAAAAATTGGTTTCATTTTCAATATTGACAGCTAGCCAAATATTTCTCTCCCGTTAAGAGAATAGAAAACAAAAAACAACCAAGCCTGGGTTCCGGAACCCCAGCAAGATTCCGAGATGGAATGACGGCATCACGGAGGGATCACCATGCCCGGTAGACAAGAAGCCAAGATACCACCCCAGACCCCTAGTCTGCAAGTACAGACACTAGGCTTTCAGTGTGAGCATGATACAGAGTATGCAATCTTTCACTACATGACACACTGTATTGCCAGAGGCTTTAGCAGAACAATGCTGTGTGTGATTAAGGGGGTGTTGTTCAAAATTATCTGCAAATCAACTGCAACTTTGCAAATTCTAACGCGCATTTTCATTCGCGCACAGTATGCGCAAATAACATCACGCACATGAAACAATGATTTTGATTGGCGCGTTCCGATCAACTGCAACTTGCGATCAATTGCAACTTTTGAACAACACCTCCGTAGTCACACAATGCATACCCTATACCCTGTATCAAGCTCTGCGCATGCACACACCGAAAGCCTAGGGTCTCTGCTTGCAGACTAACAGACCCTCACTCCTCTCGTCCCTGTCATCTCTCATCCCTATCCCGTTGGGTTATCGGCTCTACACTCCCCATCAACACCTCCCATCACCTGCTCTCGGCCTAGATTAGCGGCCAATCCCAAATTGGAAGAGCAACAGCTCCGACAATATAGTCTGGGAATAAAGCCTCGCTTCCAATTACCTCCGCCATCCCATAATGCTTTCCAATGTGCTGTCAGCGTGTTTGTTTCAGTTTGGTAGTCGAGTCCATGCATAATTTTGCTCATCTTGTTCCAGGAAATGAGCTGTGGTATAATTGCAATACATATTTCTTTTCGCTGCTTTTAAAGAAAATAATTTGGATGTGGTAGTAAAAAATATAAGTTTGATGAGGATGGAATTCAATGTCTGTCACACAGTGATCTTGTATTGTTCCTATCATAGAGATATTATTGATTTTAATTAATTGTATGTCTCGTCTCCAGATTTTTTTACAACTTTCATTGAACATAGAAAATTATTTTTCTGAACTGAAAAACATTTACAACAGTATAAACTTGAGGATTGAAAGGAAGGAGATAAAAATAATTATCAGTAAGATAACCAAAGCACACAACCCATCTCCCTGCGATGCACAGTTGCAGTAAATAATATATACCTTTAATTAGTAAGTGATGGCCTCTAATTAATCAACACTCTTGTATGACCTGATATCTATTCCTATCTAATAGATATAACAAACTTTGAATCGTCTCAACATGAGGCTTAATGATTTGCACTGGGTCATGCTAACTAGGTCTGTCAATCGCACACTATATGCTTGTAGAAAATTATTTAGTAGAAAGTTATTGTGGTAGAAGTGAGGACAAAAAGAAAGTATATGCTAAATCTAACTGCAAGAAACGTTATATTATTCAAATATCCCGAGCTCTGAGAAAGTATATTGGAAATATATTTCTGAGGATGGGCTAGCAATACTATTTTTCCGAGGGGCGAAGCCCCCGAGGAAAAATAGTTTTCTTTGCTAGCTTGATAGCTCATGAATATTCATAGATGAGATATAAATTGAAATATGTCTCGCCCAGCATTTAGATGCGACTCAGTTTTTCCTGAAGCTTGATAAAGAAATAATGTGTACAAAACATTGTGTGCCGTAAAACTTTAAAAGCAAATTAGTAAAAAAAAATGCTCACCCCTCAAGAGAAAATATTTGATTCCCTTGTTTGTTTCAATTTTATTTTTATTTCTATCCTCATGCATATTCTGGAACATATGGCAACTCTGAAAAGGCCACCAAAACTTGACGATTGATACTTTGTGCATGAATTTGAAAAGATTGAGAATTTATACAGGACAAGAACATTGAAGCCCACTGTGTTTTGTTCAGGAAAGTGATTGGGGACACAGACTGCGCCCTCCAAGGGCAAGCGACTGGTATGTTGGAATGTATCCCAGACACTCTGCCCATGACATTCTAAACCCTGGCCAGGTGTGGTGGAGTCTGCTTTCTTCATTCAGACTTACACACAAGCCCCCAGGTCCTAGTGTACAGGGGTATTTTGCATGAGGCTGTCATAGCGACGGGTCCTTTGTCATTCTTCGAAATATATGTGCTTTGCCCATGCCACTGGAGCCTGCTTTCTTCATTCAGCAGACATACACGCCCCTGGATACTAGTGTTAATGGGCACTTTGCATGAGGCTGTCATAGCGCCAGGATCCTTGACATCCTCAGAAATAAGTATGCTTTGCCGTAAGCATTGTAAATCCTGCCCAGGTTTAGTGGAGTCTGCTTTCTTCAATCATACGCACAAGCCACTGGATCCTAGTGTATGGGCTGCTTTGCATGAGGCTGTCATAGCGACAAATCCCTTGACATCATTAGAAATAGGTGTGCGTTGTCCAGATATTGAAAACCTAGGCCAGGTGTGATGGACCCTGCTTTTTTCATTTAGACACACACCCCTGGATCCTAGTGTACCGGAGTTCATTGCATGAGGCTGTCGTAGCGACGGATCCATTGAAATCCTCAAATATGTGCGTGCTTTGCCCATGCAATTGTAAATCCAGGCCATGTGGTGGAGTCTACCTTCATTATCTGGACACACAGGCCCCTGGATAAGGGATCTTAGTGTACAGGGGTACCCTTACACGAGGCTCTCATAGCGACAAAATTACTTGACATCCTATTTGAATATGTGTAGAGATAAGTTTTCCTCTTACTCGTACTTGACCACACCCAGCTATCCATCCCTTTCCTCTCTTTTCCCCCTCTCTCTCTCTCTATTTTCAAACACTCAGACACTCATGCACACACACACACACATACACATACACACAAAAAATAATCTCACTCATGCATGTACATCCACATAATATGAGTTTCCTTCTCTCATTATTACAACCCAATTCTCTCCAACACGTCTAATAACCCAAAGCATACTTTCACATACCTGAACCCATGTCCCTCTCATGATCCCACCTCCGACATTCATCTATTCCCCTTCTTTCTTAATACTCTCCTTGGAGTTTGTCAAATTCCCCCTACGGGGACCAACCACCTTTACAATTTATTCCCATTTTACCCTCATGAAAGCAAGGTCCCCTGTACACAATGCCAAGTTTATTGAAATGCATTAAATTGAAGTTAATCTGCACAGGGTGGGTGAACAATGGAGCGGTTCAAAGCCACATTTTGCCTCCGAGCCTGAAAACCTCTTTTTTCCAATGATTTCAGTTCCAAACCCCCATCTTTAATTTCCCGTTGCCCTTTGCAGACGGTTTGCTTTTTCGTCTCCCTCTTTCTCTTCCACCTTCTCTTTGCCTTTTGAGTCAATACCTAGCTGTATATCCTTACACACCCACCTTTTCATGCACCCATCTTGTACACAAAAGCCACCCTAAGTTTCATTAACACACACACAAACACACACACACACACACACACACACACACACACACTCAATCGTTCTCTCTCTCTCTCTCTCTCCCTGCGTCATTCTCTTCTCTTCTAATAATAATAATAATAATACACAACATTTATATAGCGCTTTATACGAAGTGTTTCAAAGCACTCTGTGCATTATTACCCGGCTATAGCATGGCTACCATTCGGCGCTCACTGCATTCAAGGAATTTCTTCCTACCGGTACCCATTCACCTCACCTGGGTTGAGTGCAGCACAATGTGGATAAATTTCTTGCTGAAGGAAATTGACGCCATGCCTAGGATTCGAACCTACGACCTTCGCATTGAAAGGCGTGAGTCAGAACCACTACACTACGACGCCTCCACTACGCCTCTACTTACCTTTCTTTCTCTCTTATTTTAGCCTCCACTATATCTTGTTTTTAATTTCTGTGATTTGATTTTTTTTTAAATAATAGTCATAAATGTGGCTATTTATAGAGTGCATAGGTCCACCTGACGATGCTTGTAGCTTCTAAACTGCGCATTCTAGAAATTAATAGAAATTTTTCCTTTCCAATTTAATTCCCAGAATAAAGCTGTTCAGATTTACAAGATCTCACTCTCAATAGAATAATGACCAGTATTGAATGCATCGATATTTTTGGAACCAACATATAGAAAAGGAAAAAAATCCCAGGGGTAAAAGCTTTCAGAATTCCAGTACAGGATAATATTTCACAAATAATACCTCAACATTATTGTGTTTCAAGCAAAATTTCTATTCAAAACAAGATTTTTATTGCCAGTATTATTTATTTTCCAAACTTTGGAGTGACAGTATGATTATAAAAGATTAGTTCTAGTTGGTAAGCACCTACAAATATGAATAGAGTAATTTGTACCAACCTACAATCAGACATGAACTCTCTACAAAGGAAATTTGTTCCCTCCGGGGAGGCTTTTTATTTTTTGGTGGGGTATTTGCTGTCGGCAAAGGTAGGCAAAGGGTGTGAGCGTGCCGGTCAGACTGGCGCCAAGATTTAGAAAACTTCTTCTTGTTACTCATCTTTCAAAGCTCTCCTTCTATTCACTTTTGGCTTGTTTGCATGGCAACCATTCCACTTTGAAGACTCGGCGAGCTTTTCATTATCTTGGAGAAGCTTGCTCGGGTTTGCTTGGCAATCTTATCGTTGTCTTTTTTCTTCTTCATTTCCTTCTCTCACTACCTCTCCTCCTCCTCCTCCTTCTTCTTCCTCTCTTCTTCCTCTCTTCTTTTTCTTCTTCTTCTTCTTCTTCTTCTTCTTCCTCTTCTTCCTCTTCTTCCTCTTCTTCTTCTTTCTTCTACTTCTACCTCTTTTTCTTTCCCCTGTTTTTTCTTCTTTATCATCTCCCATCTTTTCCTATTCCTTTGCATTTGGTTCTCCTTTACTCCCTCCTTCTCTTTTTCTTTATTTCTTTTCCTATTCTCTTTTTATTCCTTTATCTCATGAATAATTCGTTATCCGAATGTCCACCACAATTAACAAATACATATTGTTGTGTTACTCTAGGAGTAAGCTACATACCTGTAGCAATACTTCTTTTGTTGCCATTTTGTTAACATTTTGGTTACTGTTATTTGTATAACTTTCAACTCTATTATTGATTTGCAAACCGTATTTTCTAATGTTTGCTGTGAATATTAAACTCTATTCCGTGTTCTTTTGCCTTGTCCTCTTCTCCTTTCGCTCTGTCCTTTCCTTCTCCCTCTCCTCTCCTTCTCCCTCTCCTACATCTCCCTCCTCTCCAAATCCCTCCATGTCCTTTCTCCTGGGTTTAAGTCCTGTTCAAACAGGCTAAAAGGAAGAGGAAGCCTGCAGTGGTAAAGGTCTCCACTATTGAGTTACTCATATTGCATTTCTATCTCTGTCACAAATCAAAGACGGAAAGAGGGCACATGGAAAAAACCAAGAGAAAAAAAAAAGAAGTGGGGGAAAAATCTTTAAAAAGATAGTTTCCAATGTACTTCTGACTACTATGATACTCAAAGAAAAGTGCTCAGGACATATGATAGTCTGATAAGTGGAGACCTGCATTTCGGACATTTAGGTATGATTGAAACTCAACAAGAAGTGACAGAATCATCTATAATGTCTTTTTTAAGTTAAATGTGTAAAAATGTGTAAGACAAATTGAAAACGCATGTCTTGTACATTATCTTTGACACATTGAGAATGGCGTTTGCTTGTAAATTCCTATATTTTTTTAATTTTTTTTTTTTTTTGGGGGGGGGGGGGGGGATATTCAGAATTGAATGATAAACGCCTTTAAATCTAAATTCATCATCATAAGGTAATAGTGAGTTCTTATTGTTTGATTTAATATGTTCAACCTGGAGATAGTCATTGAAATATAAAGTGCAACATAAAAAATGTTAGACAAACGTGCAATTAAATTTTTCAAAAAAGAAAGTGAAATGGAGATACATTGTAAGTGTTATTATCAGTCAATGGGACAAATAGGAAAAGGGGTAATGGTAAAGTAAAATAAATTTAGCTCTGAAAGTATGGCTGACTCCTCCCAACACACCTCATCCTCTTCATCTCACTTCGAACATAAAATCATAAGGGTTCAAAACCGAGACTACACCTACTAAAAAGTCTTGATGGCAAAGGTAAGAGAGTAGTCCCGCTCTTATTTTCTTGATTTGTTCAGAAGTGCATTGCACTATAGCCTCCGCCACCAAGAGACAAGAGAATATAAGAGGAATGGATAATGGCCACCACTTTGCCCTAGCAGGTTCTTATCCTCTGCCCCTCTCCTTGAAGTCCCCCGATTCGGTTTAAGAGTTAAAAGAAAAAAACATGCGAGGAGAATCTGATACCGGCAATGGCGGTACGGTTCCAGAATAAAGCTCGCACCAACCTTCCTGTAGGATAAACCCCAAGCCGTTTCTTAATCAATTTAGCACGATTTTTTCTCGATATGTCTTTCAAATAAAATGGACTGTCTATACAGATGTAATAGCTTGAAGGGCTTTGTATGTTTTTCTCAACGTGTATTCTTAATTTCTTAAACATAAAAAGTGTAAACCACACACTCAGAAAAAAAAGGAGTTAATATTAGCATTTTTAAGGATGCAAGATAATACGCAACTGGGAGCTCCTGATGGGGTGCAATATTTAACCTTTGTGAATGATTTGATTTTTTATATGAATTTTAGAATAATGCAATAGTTGTAGGGTTTGTAACCCGTGTCATGAAAGATCAATTCATTCTAAGTAACACGATCTACCGACTGAGCTGTATATTTGCCAATTGAGCAATGGGTATTGGGACATTACTCAACTCTAAATGTCTTGCCTTTTCTATTGAAAATAATGAATTTCAAACGTAAACCATACACATCGTATTGTTCAGGAATTTCTTTAATGAAAATGTTTCCTTTACACTTTTACAGTTGAAATGTTTACGTTGAAATGACATTTTAATCTTTGCTCAGGTTTTTATTGATCAATATATTATCAAGAAATTGTGGGATGAGATTATTTTACACATTACTCCAGTTAGAAAAACGGATCCGGAACCTCTTTAAGGAATATATATATATATATATATGACAACCATTATATATCTTATCGCTGATTAATTGAATAGCTTAGATACAGCCGATGTTAACAAACAACAATATTTCTTATACTAAGATAAGTATATATTGAATCTTTGCTTTTTTCTGTAACTTTAAACGTAAATTACCCACATCCTGCATTATTCGAGCATTTCTTTCATGAAGATATATCCTTTGCAGTCAAAACGTTTCTGTTAACATGACGTTTAATCTTTGATCAGGTATTTTCTTAACAATGATATCAAGAAATTATGGCATCGCATTATTTGACACATTTCTCCAATACGAAAAATGGATGTGGTTTTTTGTAAAGGAAATGTGAGAGATCTTTTTCTTCTTTGTGGTAATGTTGTTGAAATTAAAATGAAATGTTGTCACAATCCTTATTAGGTCATGATATTTCTAATCTCGTTAACTCTTAGACGATTTTTCGAGTATTCTATCAAATAGCACCAATTAGTGGGTTCTGCCTTATTGACCCTAATCTCGTCAGTTATAAACATTTTATATTTAGCTAAGATTTAAAAAAGGGTGAAAGGCAATATTCCTAGTTACATTCATCTTACACACGATTTTGGTTGTAATGATATTTTTATTGTTTTCTCTCAAATCAAAACATATTCAAAATTATATGTGACAGAATTGAACATATTCTTCATAACAAAATTCTGAATTTAGTATAAATTGTTTCTTAAATCAGAACAGTGTTACACAAATTACAATGACAAAATTACATGCATTCTTTAAGAAATAGATGAAGAGATATTTTGATTTAAACTTAAATTACGAAAACGCTATACATCTGTGATTTATGGAACGAATATGAATATACTCATTAAGGATGCATAATTAGAGAAATATCCACAACAAGAAAGAGAGAAAACAAATATTTGATAATTTGCATGAACATTGTTATGTCATCAACACATGTATTCTCATACAGGGGAAAAAATACAGCCCAATGAAATTCCCAAACACTGATTTCTGCATCTCTTTAAATGAACACAAGTTGAAATTCAAAACCTTCTTCTTCTCCGAACCTAAACTCTGAACAGGTGCAAAACCCAAAGCTCTTTCGAGAGAAAACCTTCTTAGTTTTCACAGAGATTGAAAAGGCCCGCTTCAAAATGTAGGTTAAGCCACGAGCTAACGTCTAACAAATTGGGTAAAATCCACACGAAATTGGAAAGATGATACGACGCCAGGAACACTGGCATAGTTTTCCTTCAATGAGCGTTTCTTCTTTCTTGAAATGGGACAAAAGAAATAATACTCGGAGCTTGCTGGTCACGGTTTTCTTTTGAGCAAGGCTATGTTTATCTTCACTGATGTACAAGTTTGCCAAATTAAAGAAATCAATTTTGAATTCTATTTCTTGCAGTTCGGTGCTTTTATTTCTTTTGATTTTATTTATTTATTTATTTATTTATTTATTTATTATTTCAACAGGGTAGCCCATTCAACAAAAGTTGATCTTCCATGGGGCCCTGCAAGCATAAAAACAAGTAAATATATACAAATTAAAACAAAGAATACAAATTGATTGTAAAATTGGCAAAACAAAGTATCATGATAAAAAACAAGCAGATTAATAGGAAAAAATGTACATTTATTTATTTATTATTTCAACAGGGTAGCCCATTCAACAAAAGTTGATCTTCCATGGGGCCCTGCAAGCATAAATTCCTCCCTTTTGGGTAGGATGGAGTGGGAGCGGCAGACACAAGTATGTTTTAGAACTGAAACACAAAATAAATGAATTGTGATAAATATAGTTATATACTCTTTACTGTGTAAACAACAATGGTAAAATATAAACTCATGAGCACTCTTACCGAACGAGACTAAAAATACCAAAATGTGTAAAACCCCATTTAACTGGACAAAATTTGCATCTGAGTATCAAGATAGAGGGATAAGCTTTGCTGATGCAGGATTTTAGATTCTAGATTTACTTTCCAGCTTATCTAATTCAAATATTCTACTAAAGTTTCATTAATTTGCCAGAAAACATGAAAGGAGAGATTGATTTGAATAGAATGAAGAGCAGACTTGTATAGGAAAGAGGGACATCATGTCAACGACTGAAGGAATTGAAACAAAGTAAAAACAAAAAAGCACTCTCTCACGCGCCCTGTGACTAAGAAGGAAAATAGAATCATGTCACTAATATTCATTCACTATTTTCCGATTCTAGAGCAGGCCTCATTATGCCACCCCTCATCGATGAAACATCTTATATTTTGATCATCACCCTACTCCAAGAGGCAACACTCTACCCCCAAAACGAGGGGAGAGATGGCGAAAGAGAGGGGGAAATAAATGCACGCTCCACTCTCACCACCGCTGCACTGTCAATATCATGTTTCGTGGTACAACATAGAATTGGAACGTGATTGACACACTGGAGTTGGGCCGAACCGTCATCGTTGGATGAGAGAAGAGGAATGAAGTCGACGATGAATTCATAAGAGATGACGAGCGACCAACATGACAAAAGTAGAAATAAAAAGCGCGGGAAAAATCCTCCGCGTGAGTGGCAGAGCAAACGCGGGATGGAGAAAGAGAGAGAAAGGGGATAGAGGGTGAGATAAAGAGGTGATAAGTATGCATTTGTTATATTTACATATGCATGTGGGTCAGCGCCGCCTGTAAATTGGAACCTGAGAACGGTGCATCGCGTCTGACTCATCCATGTACATTTCAAGGGTCATCCCACCGCGCTTCGCCTTCCCGGCATGCACCGGGGTTGCTATCAGAAGCTGATGTGAAATTAGCAAACCACTAAACCACTATCTTCTCTCTCGGCAGAGCTAATCGCCCCCGAAGCTAGTTAGTGTATCCGCTCTCGCCAATTTGGGCCTATTCGTTCGATCGCCTCATGTCTTGTTCTTTATAGTCTGTTTGAAATATATTTGTTACTCTCCCCAAGACTATTGATCAAGCGCTCTAATTGACATAATATCCAGGTTTAGAAAGTACACATTGCTACTTTAGCTGAACCGTTTCAACACGATCTGTCACATGTATATGTGTCGGAGATATCACAACGTTATTGTGAAAGATTCTAAGTGTTAAATGGTTAATTTGACTCATTTTGTCTCGAAATGGCCCGTAATTTGTATTCTAATTATGAATGTCTTTCTAGGTTGACGTAGAATTTTAATTTCTCGGGAATAGACAGGTTACGGATCCAAAGGGTTATTAAGGCGTCTCTATTTGACAGCCGGGATAATTAATCATAATTAAAAGGTGTGAAAGTATTGTAATCATTGTTTATTGAACGTTTCATATCATCCACATCTCAATCGACTAAATCGTTCTTGATAAATCATAACTGTCAAAAATGCGGCATGGCTGAGCAGTCTGAGTGATATCCCGATGCTACTTTCACCTAAAACGTTACTTAGTGCACCTAACACTAAAGGATGATGTCATCCTCATCTCTATTCATTTCTTTCGAACACATCCATCATCCGGACTGTGCCCCCTTCATCCTGACCCACCTCCCTCTTCCATCATCTTTTGCTCTTCCATCA
>BQKZ01003867.1:7710-27011 GCA_036244855.1 Temnopleurus reevesii
TGGGGGGGGGGGGTGTTCAAAAGTTGCAATTGATCGCAAGTTGCAGTTGATCGAAGCGTGCCAATTAGAATTATTGTTTCATGCGTGTCTTGCTAGGAGTTCATATCATGCACAAATGAAAATGCATGTTACAATTTGCAACTGATTTGCAGTTGATTTACGAGCAATTGCAACTTTTGAAGAACACCCCTTTAGATAAATTCTTCACTCTGATACTTTTGTTCCAACAATAACAAAATGATTGTTGGCATTGTCTTTTGATAGATGCCTGCATGATATAAGTGCTATTTCAGTGTTGTGTTTCATAAAAGCTGTGTGTAGATTTACGCAGGATTGTACGAATGATTGGTGATCCTTTCGTCGATGCGATTCAGCACCAGGAGTCCTCATTGTGTGGGAGAAAGGATCACCATTCGAACTTACAGCCGTTAGTAGATCTACTCACAGCTTAATGAAACACAATCCTGGTTATTGTGTTTTTTAAAGGTTGATTTAGCTCCCTTTGGAAAGGAACTCTTCATTTACTGATGTTCATCTACTAACCCATTATTATGATTAAAATGTACATTACTTTGATGTTTTCACAAGCAGAAAAATAAAATTGGTATATTATAAAACACATGTGAGAAAATAAATATTACCCTAATATTTTTAATTCTAATTAAACAAAATTTAATGCTACCAAATGCCCCAAAATGTAGAAAGAAGTAGAGAACAAAATCTTAAACAGTAAGAAAAATCCGCATATTACAAACACCCAAAGTTGTAAGACTCTGTAAATTGATTCACAAAACCAGACCTTGGGTTCTATCTATCTACATACCTGACCATTTTTCTTCTGCATGCTTTTATTGCCCAAGAATTTTCCAAACCTTTTGTACTATTACCATCAGTTATTAGTTATGCCTCATTGGTGGCGTGCTTGTGATGACTTTCAAAAAGTGAATACTTGCAAAAAAAATTGTTTGGATGCCCAATACCAACCGAACCTCTGAGAATGGCCCGACCTGAACTTTTTTGTTTGTTTGTTTGCTTTCTGCTCAAAGTTAAAAGAAAAAAAAATTAAAATTAAAAAGCAGCAAAATAGACAAAAACATGAGAAATACGTGTATCCAGAAGAGTCATATCAGTAAAATCATAATTAGACATGTGGAACAAGACCTGTAAGCATTTTCAGACCATTTTAGTGCTTTTCACTCCATCCTAGGTATTATTTTCTTCATGAAATCTGTTCCTAAAGTTAAAGAAAAAACGAAATAAAACGAAAACATTTTTTCGACCAACCAAAGCAATTTTTCAAAGAAGACATTCTTGGGCTTCCAAACTATTTTTTGCCTAGTATTGCCGTAATGGCGGCATTCCATGATCACTATGCAACAAAATTCTGAAAATAAAATGTTGGCTAATACAATGCTTCAACTTATGAGAAAAAATGATAATGAAATGATAAACCCGTGATCAGATTCATAATTTAAAATCCAGCTTTTTGGAAGTAAAAAGAAGCCATACTGTACATTTTAAAAAAGAAATGTGTTGCATCTTTATATCACTGAACTACTAAGAATTATCTTTGCTAAAGAAATTCATGTAGTTTCCATTTTACATCCGTTCATTTGCATGTGATTTGCATGAAAATAGTGCTTTAGTAGCTTTATCTATGCTTCATTGCCTGTATGCTCATTCAACTTCCATGCAGCATGTACTTTTCATTGTGTTTAATACACAACATAAATTCTGTGCCTGAACTTTTTAATGTACTGTGAGCCATAGGGACAGAGGACTGGGACAAAGTAAACAGCTTTGTTCAAGCCTTCACCATAGTTCAATACACACAAAAGAAAGTACCCTCACTATGCATTGTGCGACGCCTGTTTGACATATTTCAGCAGAATTAGAGGGAGGGAAATTAAATTTGTGTATATCAAGCTATTGTGAATGCTTGAAGGAAGTTGTTTATTTTTTGTCCATAAGTCTTTGTTCCTTCTGCTCATGATGAAGCTTTATGCATGCTTCATTGCCTGTATGCTCATTTAACTTTCATATGCAGCATGTGCTCTCATTGTGTTTACATTAAAGTTACATGTATATGCATGAACATTTTAATGTACTGTGAGCCATAGGGACAGAGGACTGGGACAAAGTAAACAGCTTCATTCAAGCCTTCACAATGGTTCGATACACACAAAAGAAAGTACCCTCACTATTCTCTGTGCGACGCCCGTTTGACATATTTCAGCAGAATAAGAGGGAGGGAATTTTCTTTTGTATGTATCTAGTTATTGTGAATTCTTGAAGTTGTTTATTTTTTGTCCAAAAGTCTTTGTCCCTTCTGCTCATGATGTAGCTTTATCCATGCTTCATTGCCTGTATGCTCATTTAACTCTCATATGCAGCATGTGCTTTCATTGTGTTTACATATTGTTAATCCTGTTCATGAACTTTTTAATATATACTATGAGCCGGAGGGACAAAGTAAACAATTTTATTCAAGCCTTCAGAATAACGTCATGATAGCAAAAGAAAATAGTCTCCCAGACCATTTTTTTTAAACAGATGCGACACCAGTTTTACTTTTCCTGCAAAATAAGAGGGAAGGAAATTTATTTTGTGTGCCTCTAGCCATTGCAAATGCTTGAATGGAAGTTGTTTACTTTGTCCAAATCCTTTCTTCTTTCTGCCCATAGTGAAGTCATCTGATCATGTTGACATCTGTATTGATAGTTGCATGTGAAATGTGTTGGAATTCGTTCCGAGCATTCCTCTTGTTAAATAATTTATTCTCTGCTATTAATATGTGGTTATTCTAGTAGTTGAATGATGCATGATATGTATAGTTTGATAAAATATTGATTCTTCTGTTTTTCTGTTGTTTCCCATTGTTTAATGTTAATAATGAATACTGTGTCATTGTCTTGCATTGTGTTTAAAGCATTTTTCCTTTTCTTGCATGCTGTCATGTTCTTTGTGTTGAAAACTTGTGTTTGTTGTAAGTACTTTTGTTCACAGGCATAAACTATTATCGTTCAGCATTTGCATGATATTTAGAGAAGTTGCACAATTATGCTTCATATATTAGTATGTCATTGTGTATTGTTACAGCATGTCTATGTTTTGTTTTTTATTCGTGGCATGTTGCATGTTTGTGTACATTAGGAACGATATGTATGAATATACATTTATTTTCTCTTTTTTTGCATGTGCTAAGATTTCTTTTTGCTGGTGTTGGTACATGTACATGTATTAAGATGGTGTCATAGGATTGAACTTTCTTCTTTTTCAATCAAATGCCTTTGCTCTTTATAGTCCTCCTTCTTATTCCCTTCCCACCTCCTTTCTGCCCCCTGTGTTTTTTTTTTTTTTAACTCAGGCCCTCTTTTACTACTCTGTTTCTTTTTCTTTTAACTAGGGTTTCATTTTTTTTTAAATCAAACCATTAAAATGATTGAACAAATCACTTAACATCATGATGAGAAGTTCTAAACAGAAGTTGATGTTTTATGAAAAAAAATTTTAATAAAGAGACATATTTTCGACTGAAGATAATACTTTCTAACTTATTTGCGTCAATTATTTTCAATGTTTTTTTTTTGTGTGTGTTTGTTTTTGTGGAAACACTGTGAAGTTTTTACTAACCACTATCTTTTTCCTTGCAGTTTCGCCTTCACCTCACAAACGTGTTCACACAACTTCAACCTGAACTAATTCTCACATGCAGTGTGTTCACACAACCCATTTAATCCAGAACTAATACCCAACTGCTGTGTTCATACTAACAAATGATTCCAATGCTTTCATTGCCGTGTTTATTCAAGCCATACTAAACCTAATCATTGAGTTTAACAGGCACATCAGCTGAAATCACTGAAATGCGTTTTGTTTTGTCAGCATTTTCAGGGTTGTTGAGGAAGATTGGAGAATTGAGATCGCGAATTATTGTAGAAATTTACCTCCTCAAAACCTACCATATATTGCCGATTAGAAAATAATTACCAAAACAAGTCTGAGACTCACTTTGAGTGCTCAGATTAAATTTTAAAAGCGTTTAGTCTATGTTGCAGAAAAGACATTTGGACAAAACGGTAGGTTTTGAGAGGTTTTTTAATAATTCTTTTTAATCGTGTGTGTGTGTGTGTTTTGTAACAATTCACGTTTTAATGCAGCACACACAATTTCAATGATTGGTTATATTCACAGTGTTAAATTGGCAACTGCCTCTAACCCTATTCATTCTAACCCTCACAGATTATCATCTGTCTAATAAATCATGCTAACAATGATATTAAACATGTAATCTCCATGCTTTCACTTTTCAGCTTGTGTCGGGTGTATTTGAGTGTGTGCGGTTTCTACTGATAGTGAATAAAAACATATATTTACTGTGCAAAGATTATTATATGAATACAGTCTATAATTGCTGAGCTCTTGAGAGTTAATGATTTTTTCTATACTTTTAAATTTGGGTTATGAAAATTATAAAGTCTTCAGCAATAATATCATACAGTAATGTACAAATTGTAAACATTCAGCTTTTGTGCACCTATTCCTTACAGCAAAGAAAAAGTAAAGAGAAAGTGAGAAATCTAAGAAAAAATTCTGATTATGTACTCAGCAAAGCTTTGCAAAAATTGGCCTATATTTGTAAACTTATATTCACTTAAAAAATAACATGCATTGAGCACTTATCCAACTCTATTATAACACCATTTGGCAGATCAATTTGCAA
The DNA here is from genome assembly GCA_036244855.1 of Temnopleurus reevesii. NCBI lineage: Eukaryota > Metazoa > Echinodermata > Echinoidea > Temnopleuroida > Temnopleuridae > Temnopleurus > Temnopleurus reevesii. Next base: position 12,434 of record BQKZ01003867.1, read on the forward strand.
GGTAATCTAGTGTTGAGGTTTTAATAAGCATATAAATTTTCATAGAATCTCATGAAAGTTTGCTGAATTTTTAAAACTATAATTAGCTCACATACCAATATTCGTATCTACAGTAGCAGGCAAGAAATACAAATTGAAAGCTGTTAAAAAAAAGTTTGTTCTTCATGAATCAAAGTAACAGTAGTACTATGTAATTTCTGGTTATTTTAGCTATTTTCCTACTTTGAATAGCTTTGATAATGATAAATCATATAGAATTGCACCACTTTAGTTTTACAACTCCAGAATATCCTCTGAACTCTTGAGAGCATTATAATTCAGTCATTTTCAAAAGTTTAGGATGACCTGTAATTCCTGCATTGGCCTCTACATGTTCAATTTCCAGAGACACATTGCATGATCTCTCTATTGCAATTATTTGAACAAAATTCCATATGAAAGGGGATCATTGTGTGTGAGATCCATCAAGAATAACTGTACCGAAGTTTAATCTCTTGGGCCCACAAAAATATGTTTCAGGAGAAATTTTACTTTGAAGTAAATAAGACAGGTTTTTAAAATGATTTCTTTTCTGAGAAATCACATTAACTTTTATAGGAAACTATTCAATTTCAGGTAAATTCGACTTGAGCAGAGTTTACGGTAGTTGTTTATTGTGTGTGTGTTATTATTAGGTAGGCATTATCCTTTACTGATTAAGCAGTGAATTTGAGCAAAAAGTTCACCCAAACATATAAGTATCAGTAGAAATTTTATAACTAAGGCATTGAAATGTGTACAGGTCAATACATGAAAATAAAAATTGGTCCTGAACTTATGAAAATGACTGAAATAATCATTATAATTGATTTGTAAAGATAAAACTAACGCCATCTCCCATCTCTCATGAACAGCGCAAGAAAGTTGCCCGTCCCCTACGAGAGGACAGCAGGCGGCGGTAGCCCAGCGCACTCGGAAGCCTCCCCCTTCAGTCGACGATCGTACAGCAGGTCGCGCTCCAGGTCACGTGAGCATTCCCCGGGAGGGACGTCGTCCAATCGGTGACGGGCAGTTATGATTGGTTGAATTAGGAATTTAGTTGTTACTCTTGGGGAGCTGCCATGCAGAAATATTGAAAACATGTATCATTTCCATAGCTTGCAGACATGGTAGGAATGTAAGAAAGTATATTGAAATACCAAATAAGATCTGCAATACCCTACTAGAAGAGAAATTTCAATTATAGCCATTTTAACCGTAAAATTTGTTCCATTGTCAATACTTTTGTTAGGGTCATTGAAATATTTATGTGTGTGAATATTGGTTAACTTATGAAGATTTTCTTTTCCTTTTCTAATTGTTTCTTGACAAACATTCAGCCCTTTTGTCTAAAGAGGCTTACTATCTAATTCTTGTCATTTTTAAAGAATGGATGTTATCTATTCATTATTTTCAGTAACATTCTCTTCAGTTTAAATAATGTGTTGCTCTTGTGCTAAAACTGCCTAAACTAATCCTAAAGATTCTGAGACAAAGATTATTCAATCTGCAATTCCGTGTTGCATAGCAACCAATCATAACTGTCTAACTTGCCATCTAATCCCGGGGAATGTGCAATAACTATTATTTATATCTTCTTGTCAGGGTTGACTAAGATGAGTTGTATTAAGTTGATATTGAATTTGCAATAGAGTACCCACGTATGACATCATTATAGCCAGGTTGTCACTGTTCATGGTCCTAAACAAGTTTGTTTCAGGAATTCTTTGGTGTTCTTATCTGTTTAGTCGGGTTCACATTGAAGTATAATATTTGGGGGCCCATTTTCAATGGTTCGTTTTTTGTTACTTGCTACTCCAACATGGCGACTCACATGAAATGGACACATCGGAAGAAGAAAAATATTTGGATGAGATAGCATTTTTGTCTTTTGAATGTAGTTTACTGCCCTTTGGCAATCGTGCTGAGCCTAAGAGGTACACCTTAGCGCAATATTTTTTTTCACCAATTCTACAATTTACCAAATACACAAGCTTGTTTAGGATTTCGTATTCCTGGTAATAAGTTTATGGGGCCTCAATATTGTGATATTCTTTCGACTTGATATCCAAATCTGCTGATACTGATTGTAAGCGGGAGGATATTTTACTCCATATGTGCATTTTAAAGTTCCGATTGTGTGCTGTGGCTGTGTGTATTATTTGTATTATTATTATTGTTCCCATTTTTGAAGGGACTGTACATACTTGTATATTTAAATTTGATTCTTTTCTGCTATGTATGAACTCTGTGTGTGGGGCTCAGACAAATTGAGCTGATAAGTGAAAATCATGCATTTAAACTAAAATTTGAATATTATCAAAAGTAGTTTTTTCTGTCATTCATAGAGTGTAAAGTGCTACTTTATGTATGTTTTCACCAGTAAAATGTGTCAAGCCTGGTATTACTTTGAACAACCCAAGATTTTTTAATTTGTACTGAGGTTTTGGATAAAATATTTAAAAAATATCAAGTAACAGTTTTATACTGGTTTTCCTCTCCGTGCAAATTAACATCAGCCACCAATTTTGGGCAAAAGAAACATTTTTGTGGCAAGTGATATAAAACTCCGTTGGCTGACAGGGCAACATTTGAAAAGAAAATTCTTGTAGCACCCTAATTTGATGCAAAGGTAAACATTTTCCTTTGTTCAAATACTCATTCCAATTGATATACATATATTTATTTCATCAATATATTGTGTTCTACTTTTCGGTAAGACTTTTGTATGAAGATTCTGAAGTATGTTTGTTCTGAATTATTTCAAGTTTTATGATAATTTTTATGAAGTGTGCAAAATTATTTAATTTTTCACCTAATAACCCATATATTGAACCTTAGCCTGCAATAGGATTCTAGATTTCTGATGCTACCTAACGCTTGAAAGATGCATGTAATTTACTATTCCTATACCTGGAATGATTATAAGTACCCTGTAAAAACCATGGTGTGAAATTGAGAATCTTTATTGTTCAACACCAGAAAAATGTTTACATANTTTAATTTTTCACCTAATAACCCATATATTGAACCTTAGCCTGCAATAGGATTCTAGATTTCTGATGCTACCTAACGCTTGAAAGATGCATGTAATTTACTATTCCTATACCTGGAATGATTATAAGTACCCTGTAAAAACCATGGTGTGAAATTGAGAATCTTTATTGTTCAACACCAGAAAAATGTTTACATAGTACCAGTGATCACTTAGCCTTCAGAATAATTTTTTTTATGAATGATAAATTCTATCCTATTTAGTGTTTGATTTGAATCGTTCTAATTCATCGCCGGTGTTGCTGTAACAATTTTCTGATGTTCCACAGTATGTATCCAATATGTGCTGAATTAAAACCATGTTTTTTGTAGTGCATGTGTAAATATACTTTACTTTTCAAAAAATCAATCCTGATTAAAAATGCATATCAATTCCTTTTGGATATAATCATTCCAGATAAGTTTTTTTAAGCTACCAAGTACATTTAGGACAAGTTACATACAAAAATCTGCATATGTCCATACAATGAAGTCTCTTATCGTTAGCAAGAATACACAACTTCTATGATTTTTTTTATTATTTATTGTTATTAGTCAATTATGGAAAATTTGTTCTTCTTCTCAAGTTTTAGAGAGAAAATAAGAAATGCAGTTTTCACTTATTCTATTGAATTAACAGAGAAAATAGGCTGTCACAAATCTTCTTATTTAATGTGTATTGAATTCATGTGCATTGTATTTGAGAGAGGATCAGAAAATGCCTGTACATGTAGTAAGTGTAAACATATTGTACATGTACCATAGAAATGAATAAAAAACGACCATAACATTCATATGATCGATTCAAAGCAGTGTATTTGTTAGATCCAGTACAATTATTTATTTAAAACCTGTATGAGTGTTCCTCTGACCATGACTACAGGTAACTCTGCCCAAGTCGAATCTGTTGGGACCACACAAATTTGTTTGACCTATGAGAATTACGACTTAGAAGAGGCTAATAACACTAGTTTTGTATGATTTGTTCCAGAAAATCATGATCGACTGAGGCAATTATTCGTCTTGTGGGATGTTGCTCAAAATCAACGGCAAATTAACTGCAACTTTGCAAATTGTAATGTGCGTTTTCATTCGCGCATAGTGTGCGCATTTAACAAGACGCGCATGAAGCAATGATTTTGATTGGCGCATTCCGATCAACTGCAACTTGCGATCAATTGCAACCTTTGAGCAACACCCCCTTTATACACAAGTTCGACTTAGGCAGAGTTGACTGTAGTTTGTAAAGATATATGGTGATTACAGTACATTGCATATTGCAACCTCACTGTGCAGCCAACTGAGTGTCCAATTTGGACAATAGACAAGGGTTGTGCTTCATGAAGGTGTGTGAAGATATAGGCATGACTCCGAATTGCACCGAAGAAAGGGTCACCAGTCGTTCGTAGAGCTGTGGGTAGACGGCACAGCTTTATGAAACACAACCCTGTTTGTTCCCAGCATAGTGTTTCATGAAGCTGTTGGTCGAGCTACACACTTGGTGTGAGCTAGTTCAGATTCTAAACGATTTTTTTTAAGTGCTACACCTCCTGATCGATCTCTATTCTTTCCATTGCTGCCAGTCCGAAAGAGGGCGCGACCCCGAAAATTCACGGGCGACGAACATTCTGGCCTTCTGTACGAAGATATGATCACGTCATCTACCAGACGTACTCGTATACCACTGGGGCAGAGCAAATATGAAGCCGTTCAGAATCTGAACTAGGTGTGAGCAGAAAGGACAAAGGTTTTGGACAAAGTAAGCAATTATTATGGAAGGTGATTGATTAAAGGGGAACTACACTCAGACATTAAATTGCTATCATTAAATGAAGAAAAATAAGATGAACAGACTGTGAAAATTTGAGTAAAATCGGATAATCCATTCAAAAGTCATGCATTTTCAAATTTTTGATTAACAACCCTCATGGGCTCCTTAAATTGGCAAACGTAGAGGCACAAAATTGCTGCCAACATGAAGAACTCTCTATTCACTTTGTACTCAAAATTTCACATTTTCCTCTTTTTCCAGAAAAGTAGACAAATTTTTGTTTTTGTCGGTTACATATATTACAGCCACATCAATTCTGCAAGCATTCCAGAAAGAACGGTGTTCATTCCTCATTTGAAATATGACATTGATCCATTTTCAATAAATTTATATACAACGTGAATGAGGAGTTCTCCATGTATGACATCACAGATTACGCTAATTGGCTAGACGTTGCCAATTCAAGGATGCCCAGCACAGGTGGAAATGATAACTTTGAAAATTCATAACGTTTGAACGGATTATCCGATTTTGCTCAAATTTTCACGGTTTGTTCATCCGATTTTTCTTCATCTTCTGACCATACATTATTGTCTGGGTGTAATTCCCCTTTAAGGACAGTCCTCCATCAAGGATTGTCCTTGCAGGCAGGTACAGGTACAGTAACTCTGACGAAGTCAAATCTGTTGGGACCACACAAATCTGTACGATTCAGAAGAGGCTAATAACACTGGTTTTGTATCATTTGTTACAGAAAATCACATTGACCTAGGCAATTATTTGACGAAGGGGGAGTTGTTCAAAAGTTGCAATTGATTGCAAATCAACTGCAAATCAGTTGCAAATTGTTACATGCATTTTCATTCGCGCATGACATGTGCTTCTAACAAAACGCGCATGAAACAACAATTTTGATTAGCGGATTCCAATCAACTACAACTTACGATCAATTGCAACTTTTGAAGAACACCCCCTTAGACAATTTTGACTTACATTAGGCAGAGTTGTCTGTATGTCCACGTGTACATGTAGATATTCATTTTTCAGGCTATTGTCCTTAGACTCACAAAACATATGTCCTCAAACTACACCAAAAACATGTATGATTGTACATGTATGTGTGTGTGTGTGTGTGTGTGTGTGTGCATATAAATGATAGGAGGAAAAGAAGAATGATCAAAAACATGACATCAATATGACTACCTTAAAAAACTCACAAGTACATGAAAGACTGGTAAATCTTTATAGCATCATTAAATGTTCATTCCTTTTAATCATTGAAATAATTCTTTTCATGTAAGTATAAAAATTTACAACAAATTGATAATGCACATGATATTGATAAGTATCATACACTACATTTAAACCTCGCACAACATTAGCTCAGTTTAGTTCCCATGTCAAAATCAATATACAGTCAAACCTGCTTTAGCGACCACCTGTATAGAAAGACCACCTTTCTAGACTCCCTAGAACGCAATGTACATGTAAATGAACCTCCCTATAGAGACCACCTGCTCATAAAGACCACTTTTTCAGTCTCCCTTGGGTGGTCTTTATAAGACAGGTTTGACTGTACCGATGGACACAAAAATGATTTATGCAAGGTTCGCAGTACTGTAGTCACTTTGATCGTGATAGACTAAAGAAATTGGACAAAAGAAACAACTCCCTATTCAAACCTGGGCAGTGTTTCACCAAGATAAAGACTTTAAGAACGACTGGTACCAGTTCTTGCGCTGCATGGGCGTAATAGTGTGAACAATTACGCACAAGAACTGATACCAGTCGAACGTAAAGTCGTTCTTAAAGTCTTTCTTATCTTGGTGAAACACCTCCCAGATTACCCAGTTCCAGTCGTCAATAGATATAGATTATTATTAACCGCATCAGACATCTGAGCAAGGCAACTTTAAAACCATACCACCCTATTCGTATCGAAAGCATAATTGCCCGGTCAATAATTTTCTTGTATTGCCAGCAGAAAAGTCTATGGAGTGCGTGTAAAAATCAAGTGCATATATCACTGCGCCATCAAATGCGCGTACTTGCCAATTCCGCGATCTTGATGAAGACGCGTGGTGATGAAGTCGCAATAGCATGACTCTTAGACGACAACCCAACATTTTTGGTGGTTGTTTTACCATGTCGGAGCCTTAATTTCAATGTTATGAAATAATTTTGGTGTTAATTGAAATGCGAGAGATATTTAAAATATTATAAAATGTTTCTGATTCAGCTCTAGATGTCTGATTTGGTTGATAATAGCAATATTTCATGTTCAAAGTGTAATTTTGAGCATACTGCTTTATATCATCATTACATAAGATATATATTGAATATATACTCAATGACTTCATCATATAAATGAAGAAAAAAAATCATTTAAAATGCAGATGCCTTCAGTTTGGGTTTCTCAGAGTATATAAAGAGGCAGTGTTAAAAATCATTATAAAAGTACTCTGTGCAGAATCTGTGCAGAATCTGTGAAATACTAGCTTACTACTCCCCATTCACTTTGTGTATGAAATTTTTAAAAAGTGAATGAGTGTAAAATTTTGAACGATTCAACATGATTCTTTCCAAAATCGATGCAGAATCAATAATGGCATGCTATACTCGGGGAAAAACCAACATTTCATTGACTTTTCTAATAACAAAGTGAAGAAAATTTGAAATTTGGTTTAAACAAATTAAATGGTGAGTTGTTTGACATGGGGTCACAGATTCAGGAAAAGTTGCTGACTCGTCAGTTCTTCGTCAGCAGCAGGGATTGTGATGTCATGGATACTTCGATAATTCATAACTTCTCAATGGATCATCCAAATTCGTTCAAATATTCAATTTCTTCATCTAATTTTTCTCCATCCAATGAGAGCACAATAGTTCCAGGGGTTAGTTCTCCTTTCAGATTTACAGCTTTTCAAATCAAATTAAATATTATAAAACATCTGTTCAATTTTACAAAAGTTGGCCCAAAACAATATTTTAAGATCAATAGTTTAAGTGCAAACAGTCAACTCACTGTGAATGAGCCAAATAAGAATATTCAAATTGAATACTGCTATCACAAATCCTAACTACTGTAATTAATACACAGTATACAAATCCATAAATATGTGTTCTCAATTTATTAAAATTAAGTTATCTATAATTTCTCTTCTTCCATCTAAAGTACATATAAAGGCCAAGTTTTGCCTAACATAGCATTATGGGTGAAAGTATATGATTCTTTGCAAATATACACCTGACATTATGCACCTGAATAATATTTCTCTCGAGTATACATCTGAGTTCTTGTTTTTTCATACAAATAACTTAATTTTGTATTTATTGTATTATAACCCTAAGAGAACAAGATCCCTGTACAAAGAGTTAATTTTTCTGGTCCCAGGAAATTCATTTTAGTGAAGTTCCACTGTATTAGGAATTATCTGATCTTGTTTTGATACAATATTGTTATTGGGCTTTTGCATTGCAAAGCGACCACTATCACAACATTAAATCTATTAACGGTCGAAGTGGTCATTAATGCATTTGGCAAAAGTTGGTATTTTGTAGACAAATCTACTTTTAACGCACTTGGACCTCGTCTGAATCATCTACAAAAGAAGATATAAATTTCAAAAATAAAATAAATTCTGTTTTTCACTTGTATTCCAGAGCACATAAACTTCCACTTTGGCTGTCCATACATCTAACGTCTTCAATATCATTCACATTGTAAAGCGAAAGCCCAGTATTGTACATGTCCTGAAACAAATGTTTGTAAAATATTATCCACTTACAGATTGGATAGTTAGGTGAAGATTTCGTTCAATTAGATGAATATGCTGTTATTACCTACACCAGTGATTATCTAAAATAAATTTTAAGACCAACGATAGGACAAAATGTTGATTCTTGTCCTTTTGCTCCATCGGCCCGATCCTGATTGGTTACCCTGCGATCCTGTTGTCACAAAGCGTTCATCTTCTCCTCATGGCAGCTAGGTAGATTGTCCACAGGAAGGCGATTACGCTGGCGAAAAGTACACGGAACTGCAGATTGAAAGTGTAGATAAATCAATTAAAGGAATCAAAATTATGATAAAAATATGACGAATAAATAGACTCATAAAAAATTGTTGGTGGCGAAAACTAGATGAACATGCTGCCGTTACTTACACCAGAGATTATCTCAAATGAATTTGGATGCCAATAATGGGGCATTGATCTACCGGTCTGAACCTAGTTGTTGAACTTACATAGTTGATATCAATGAACTGATAGTTCATATCCTCAAGTTCATCTTTAATGCAACCCATAAAGTCTCTTTGATCGTTTATGGCCCCCAAGCACCCCCCCCCCCCCCCCCCCTCCCCAATTTTCCAGATTCTGTGCACACGCGAGGGATCACCCAAGAGAGAGTTCGTGACCGACGTCCTATCCGAAAGCTAGATGCCCTTTGAGAAGCTGATTGCTGTGCACAACAACATGAAATGGAGCTGTAAAAACCAAGCCGGAAATTTATGGTTTCTCTTCGTAAACACACTTCGTACTTTGATGATTNAAGTACATCTGGCTCCGCCAATGCCTCTCCACTCACCTGCAGAGGTACATAGTTGATGTTAATGTACTGACTGATGGTCCATATTCTCCAGTTCATCTTCAATGCGATCCAATAAGTTTCCTTGATCTTCTGCACTGACAAAGAATGACCTTTGCCCTGAAAAAAAGGAGAAAATATGACAATGATATGAAACAGGGAGGAATACAGTGAAAACTCGGTAGAACGAGGTGCTTGGGACAATCAAAAATACCTTGTTATTACAGTAATCTTGTAATAACAGGGTAATATAAAAATAAGTCATGAAGAGCTGGCAACAGATATCTTTATATCAGGTATTTTGTTACATCAGGTCTCTTTATAGTGAGTTATATTAGGTTATAAAACAATAAGTTATAAAGAGATGGGACCAATTTCCCCCCCCCCCCTATATATCAGGAATTTTGTGACATCAAATCTCTTAATACCGAGTTTCCACTGTAATAAGTATTTAAGAGGCAATGGGTAATGCTCAGTATTCTCTTGCTTATCTCTCATGCGACCCAATAGCCTGTATTCTGATGGTGAGGTAATGAGTTGTTATTACCTAGCTACAATACCAAGCAGATAGAAGAAACCTAAGAGATGAGAGGGGCATAAACAAGACAATCATTAAAGATCATTTTAGTGGATATTGCCAATTTAATGATCAATGATGAATGATCCCCTATCCCTGCTTATAGGCCTCAGTCATATTAACCAACCAGACATCTTGATTCAGTACAATTCTTAACTAGTTGATTCCTCTGTGACCTGATTAATTGGTCCTAAATATACAAGGACACGTAACTCTGATCACATAGGGCTCAATTTCACTAAGAATTTCACTTAAGGAGGTATCAATGACGAATCATTTTGATCTCGGCAAATCTCTCTCCCTGCTAAGCCAAAGTCATATCAATGCAACAATCATCCCGATTCAATACGATTCTTAATCCAGTTGAGTCCTCTTTTACCTGATTAAGTACCCAAGAATATAAATGGACACATAACTCTGATCACACAGGACTCAACTGGACTAAGAGTCAGGATGATCCGGGGTGTATATATGAGACTTTGTCTTGGTTTAAAACAAATTATTTACCTCCAAGATTCCAAGAAGATAGAAGAAGATTAGCAGATAAGGAGGGGCAAACACCAGACGATCACAAAGGATTTTCTTGATGGACGTTGGCACGTCTTTCCCTGGAAATGTCTTTTGAAGCCATGCATAGAAGTAGTGAGATAACGGTCCAGTAAAGAATGTCCTATAAAAACAAAAAGGAAGAAACATGTAAATATATTTAGAAGCTCAAGAACCAATGAAGGTAAAGATGTTTCAAACAGAGAGCGTAAAAATACATGATCAACAAAATGATAATGTTCACTTACACAAGAATGGATACACCTATTGTAAGCGAATAATCTTCAGTATTTATACTCTTTGACTTTCGAAGAGTCAGTAACATTGAACTCAATCTGAGCAGTAGAAGGCACTGATAACTTATTTGAAGTCTAACTTTTGAGAGTGGGAAAATCTCTTTACAAAAAGCAGTTATTTGTCATTCAAAATTATTTTGTGACTTTTCACAGGCATTTGGGAGCATTCTCCCTCATATCAAAGAGAAAGTAGACCTAGCAATATTTTAATAGACCTTTTCTTAATGTTTGACATCAATACAAATATTAGACCTTGAAAAACTGATATGATCATCGATCCAATTTAAGCTTACACTTATGAAATTAGTAAGAGTTTCATAGAACCTGTCTATAAAAGTCACTTGTCTATCAAAGCCACTTTTTCTGGTTCGCTTGGGTGGCCACTATAAACAGTTTTAAATGTACTGTATATATGGAACCTGTTTGCAGCGGTCACCTGTGTACAGCAACCGCATTTTCTGTTCGTTTGGTGAACACTGTAGACTGGTTTGGCTATATTTTTCTTGATTCTTACCCAAGAACTGCAAAAGATGCTGTTGATCGAATGGAATACGGAGCTGATGGGTCGACTATCCTCTGTGCAATGATATCTCCGATGCCAGATATAACACCACTGGAATTGGAAAGTAAACATAAAAAATAGAGTAGGTTATTGGGTGAAAATATATTGATACACTTTGTCCCGATATTGAATCTATATTTTTTTCTATTTCATTTTGTACACCAAATAGAGGAGTTTCTGGCACAATATTATTAAATGTTAGATCTGGTAGAACCACTCTTTGTGCACAAATGAAATTTGACACTGATTTCCAGTTGAGTTGAGAGGGGGAAACTTGATAGCATTTTTTTCTACAATCATCCTCTATGCTCTAAATACAGGGAGGGGGCTGGGGTATTGGGGTGACAATTACCCCCCCCCCCCCCCCAACAATTTTAAGTATTGCTCCTTGGGCTCGGCCCAGACTGACTACTTAGGTTTTAGAAAATTGTTCGGGACAAGCACAAGAGCGCAATTCACGAATAGCTGGACAGAGCACATTCTGTTCATGTCATCATGAGACATGAGAAAAACTTTTTTTTTTAATTAAAATAATGTAAAAAAAATATGAAATGCCATTTTTTTTTTTACAACAATGTGATGGTTAATGAAGACAATGCTGTTTCATACCAATATCCCTAACTTCAACCCTGTTAAAATGTTTGACACAACAATGAACAAATGAACAAATGACGCCCACTTACTTATATTGGCTCCAGTGGAAACTCGAGGGCTATCGGAACAATGCAAACATTTGCGCCTGAACTCCTGGCTTGCGCATCAACACACACCCGCTCAACTCGCTCAAACTCCCATTCCATTCATTCAACTTCAAGTCTTCATTTCGTAACTTAAAAAAAGTGGTTACTTGATGCTTTGTATACTGAATATAATGATCTTACCTTGTAATAGATTTCGTAATGATTGGTTTCTCTTTTAATAACCTCAAATACGCTCGAATGAGCATTTGAAGATTGCTTTGCTCCTTCTTCGTGCTATCCATTTTGGCTGCTGTCAATTACAAAGAGTTTCTACGTGCCGGAGAACCTTTCAATCCGTAGAAAAGAATGTAGTACGGTTTCGTACATGTAACAAAGGCAAGTCTCAAGTGAAAATAAAGAAGAAATTGTACAATTTCTTTGAAATAGAATAAGATGTGTATTAAAACAAATTGTCAAGTACTCAAACGAGAACAGCTTCTTGTAAATTGCGCCCTTACCGCTTCAATTTAGAAGAATCTTGAATCTTGAATTCATAATGTACGTAGGCCTAATCATTAGGGGCCAGACTTCTTTGCTGGCCACTATTTTTCATTTCTTTTGTCATATTACCATTATTATTTATGACTGCATATATTCTAATTCTCAAAAGAACTGAAAAATAAAATGATTTGATTTATGATTTGATAATATTCTATTGGTCTATGGGGCCGGGAATATGGGCCGGGGTACCTAGCTCAATATTGTTTGCTGATTTTAGCAATAAAACCAACTCTTGTATACATGCACTCAGTATTTGGAAACTTGTTGCTCGACTAATTTGAAGGAAAAAAAAACAGATAAGAAAGCTTAGTGACTTAATAGTGACCTAGAAATTGCCCCCCCCCCCTGGGGGCTGACTATATGAGAGGGACATCAAATGACATTTGGTGCCTCGGGTTAACGCCCCAAAGTGCCCCCTCCACCGGTTCTATTTTTATGATTACCCCTTTACATGCTGGTTGTAAAATAAATGCAACCCTATGCCCGACGGCGCCCCCCNAGTTGTTTAATAGCTTTTTCAACTTCATGAGCAGTAACGATCATGCCATCATGATTGGGAACATTGTCAACGGCAAAAACTTGACTTCCTACACAGTTTAACAACTCCTCATAGTGCCTTTTCCACAAGTCACATATTTCAACATCCCCTGTAACACCTTCAATGATTAAAAAGTTAAGTTGCCAATTTGCTTGGAAAATAGTGATTTCCAAATCATTGCCTTTTTAGGATTAATGACCATGTTTTAGTGATTATTTTCTTTAAAAAGTTCTGAGACAAACTCCAAATGGCAGCACAATAGTATTCATCAGAATTTTGTTCTCTTTCTTCATGCGTCTGGTATATTTTTAGAGCCCTGCACCAAAAGTTATTGAGCCAAAATCATCCTGAAAGGGTTAACACAGTCTACATTATGTTATCATAAAATGGATCTTGTCTCCTTTTACAGATCCTCGGGCATAATGCGACCGACAAAGAAACCACACTCACCGGCGAACGTGGTCATAGCTCTCCAGAGTGTGTGCGTTGTTAGAAGAGCAGAAAGTGTATGTGCTTTTGAACATGCACATTTCAATTTGTTCTCTATAATTATGGAGTTTTCGATTTCATTTCTCACAGTTACAGTTGACTGCAATTAGAGGTCAACCAATGGCAACTCGTTGACTGCTCTTGTTTATTTACTCCCAAAATCAGTTTCGATTTCAATTTCAATTTCAATTTCAAATTTTATTTTTCATCTCCATATGAATGATACAAAACAATATAAAACAATTCTATTTTTTAACAAATCAAGGAAATTTACAAAACAAATACAAAATATAATCAAAACATAAATAATAATTTTTACATAGAAGATTTGATGATGTAATTTTTGAATGTTTTTGTGATAAAAAAATAAAATAAATTGCATTCAATGGAAATGGAGGAACCCATTAAAAAGTAAAAACTTGTAAGATAATGGGTCCCTCAGAAAACATAGACATTTTACATGTCTGTAAAAGTTTGTCCAACATTGATTGATGTGCATTACCCCATGCAAGTAAGCCATAAAATTAAGGTACGGTAAAGTTAGTGAGGAATATAATGTTAAAAGTGCAGAAGGTGGATGATAGTTCATGCTGACGTCAAAATGGCATGCACACAAGAGATACCCGCTCATCTATGGGCATGTCACAGATCAGTGATCAAACAGGAAAATCAAGAAATGCTCATCACAGGTTGGGAGGACTCGTCACAGATTAATCAAAACTGTGACGTAACGCGCACAAAATGTAACATGTACATCCGGTCAACTGTGACTGTGACAAATGAAATCAAAACCCCCATATTATCTTCCAAAGAGACCTGACGTAGCATTGTCGAATGTGTCTGATTTAGTTTGCTCTAATAGCAGTCCCTTAACCCTAATCAGGCCGGGCTTTTTGAGCAATGCCACAGCCGGGGGGGGG
>BQKZ01003867.1:39502-62845 GCA_036244855.1 Temnopleurus reevesii
ATTCTCGGCCACAATGCCACCAACAAAGAAACCTTACACAACGGCAGACATCGTAGCAGCCCTCCAGAGCATGAAAAATGATGGGCTTTCGTTGAGAGAAGCCGGGAGAAAGTACAGCATTCCCGAAAGCACACTGCGGAGCAAGTTCCACGGAAAAGCGGCGATAGACGCTCGTTTGGGCCAAGCGACTTTCCTGACGATGGAAGAAGAGGTGAAGATTGTGAACTGGGCAAATAGGATGAATAAGATGGGACTATCTCAATCAAGGATGGATATCATAAATGTAAGCAGACCATCAGAATGCTTTCTTACCTGTTATCACTATAAATGCTGAGTGCCTAAATTCTGAAAACTGTGTTATCTTCTGTGTTAATTGTCATAGCAAGTCAAAATAACAACGTGCCATTGGTTAATACTTGCGTGATGTCTGCAGTGTTCGCATAAGGTTGAAAGAGACTTCTGCGCACCAACCAATAAGAAGTGCTTATTGCGTGCAATTAGCATTTGTTATGACAGTTAATTAACATTGCTTTTCTTAATAACAATTAACACAGATGATAACACAGTTTTCAGAACATTAGAAAATTTCTAGTGCTCCTAATGCAGGGAATAGTTTACCAGGGAGGTGTTTCACCAAGATAAGAACGACTTTACGCACGACAATGGTGCACATTGTTACGCGCATTCAGCACAAGAACTAAAACCAGTCGATCTTAAAGTCGTGCGTTGGTGAAACACCGCCCTGGTATCGCATCGCAATTTGCGATGCAATATATTTGCAGGATTAATATACAATAGATGTTTTGTTTAGCAACTTTGTTCACATAGAACTGTACAGTAAAGTATTGAAAATGATTCCCCAATGACTAAAACTGCTACTCAAATGTGCAAAGAAAAAATTATTCCCTATAAAGTCAGAATGCTTTGCTACCTGTTATCACTGTAAATGCTCAGGACAGCAACAATTTTCCTCAGCTTTATGGTGATAACAAGTAATCAAAATACTTTAACTTATACCATACCTGTCAACCTAAAATGAAATCTTCTTTGCCAATAAGGCCTTCCAAAGTACCATGATTAGGGGAGTAGTTCTAGTCAGTAATCGCTTGTACCATGACAATACCATCATGCATCTACCTGTTTACTCAGACAACTTTATTATCCACAAGCATTTTAATCTTGACAAAAACAAAGACAAAGAATCCATAAATATATATTATTCATTTGTGCATAGTAATAGCAAAAAGGTTGAACAAAAATATTAGAGCCATTATGTAGTTTACAGCATTATTGACGGAGAAAGAATATGTGCGATTGAGAATAATCACAGACATTGCAACTTGTAATATAAGCTTATCCTTTCACTTATCTACTTTGCAAGTGGGAAGTTTCTGTTATACAAGTCGACCCACATCCCAATACAAATCCTTTCTTGTAATTCTGCAGGTTGTGAAGATATTTTAATTTTGGGATCAAAGAAAGAACCTGGTAAAAGACCACTTTTGCAATGTATTAAAATTTCATGCACACTTCTTTCTTTGCCAAACACACAATTACAAACTATTTGCTCACCTGATATAAAATGATCATATTTTAGTTGAAGGCATGGAGATACCATGCAGTGTTTATTGCTAGGTTGGTCAAGTTGCAATGTTTGTCCAACCTACCAACGTCAATGTTAGCAAGTTGCATTCTGACTATTATACTCTCATTATTGGTTGACAGCTGAATACATTGTTCGTGTTGATGAAAACATTTTAATACATTACGAAAGTGGCATATTAATCCACCAAAAGTCCCAATAAAATTGTTCAAATTTTTTTTCATTCTGCAGATTGCTAAAATGTTTTAATTTTGTGATGAAAACTTTTTACATCTTTCCAAAAACTCTGCAGGTCGTGAAGATGTTCCTAGACAAGGACGGCAGAGATAATCCATGCTCAAACAACACACCGAGCAAAACCTGGTGGATGAGCTTTAAGCAACGCCATCCCAATCTCCTCTAACGAAATGGTGTGCCTGCTGACAAGTTCAAGGTCAAAGTGCTTGATCCAAGAATCCAGAACTGGTTCAGGGACTTTGAGGGTGTTCTACAGAAGGAGAGGGCGCACTCCATGCTGCTTAAGCCTCATGTTTTGTTTGATGATGACAAGGAGACACCTCTGGATGAGATCCTGAGTCATGTTTTTGTGCCATCAACAGCAGCTCAATCTTCAGCAACAGCTCCATCGGCATCAGGAGCTGCTGAACCAGATCTGTCGACAGAACCAATGACAATCTATGCAACTGTCGAGTCTGGACAGCTTCCGCAAGTTCCAGGACAGCACCTGTTTCACGATGAGACAAACGTTGCCGTTGATGTCATCCTAAGCGGATTTTCGTCTCCAGCAACTCCGCCAAACTCTTCATCGGGACGCCTTCCAGATGCCCAGATGGCTGCTGGGGATCATGCCTACGTTACGCAGATGGTCGAGGAGGCCAGTCCTGAAGTCATGGATGCGTCGTACGCTCTGTCCGGAGGAAATGTAGAGAATAGTGAGCTTCCCGCGGAAGCCATCACGGTTGCTGAGTTCTTCAGATAAATTCGCGAGAGAAAAAGAAAGGAACTCCACGATGTCAGGGTGCAGGAGAGGAGGATGAAGAGATTGAGGGGCGAGGTAACAGATTCTACTGATTCTAGTGACGAGGAAGAACGTACAGACGTCAATGGAACAAAGGATGAGGGATTGGTCGCTAGCTCCGTTGCTACAACCAAAACCGATCAAGCGATGAATGAGGAGACGAAGCGGAAGGCGAAACGCAAACTGAAGAAGGAAAAGAAGAAAATGCGACAAAAGCAAAATTTGGAGCAGGTATACGAGATTATGAACGGTGCACACGAGATTCACCTACAGCGCGAGAAAAATCAAATCAAGATAGAGAAACGAGAGGAAAGGCGGAAGAAGCGAGAAAAGCGGGAAGCTGCGAAAAAGAGCCAAGCGAAGCGGAAGCAAACGCTTACCCAGAAAAGGAAGAAGCAGGAAGAGAAAGAGAATGAGGCGCAGAGTCCACGGAAAGACATGATCGTAGAAGCAAAAGACAGGGTAAGAACTGAATCGAACATAAAGACTGTCACCACGGATGAATCAATCTATGTATGTCCTGCATGTTTGAAAGCGAGTGGGGACGACGAGAAATGGATTCGGTGCGATCATTGCGTACGATGGCTCCATCTATCGTGCACCAGTATGTATCTTTTGCGAGGAGTTGATCTGGCGGGTTTTGACTACAGATGTAAATTCTGTTGACATGTCACTCCGTGCAAGTATAAAGTTCATGGTTTTCGAAGACTGTTGATTCAAAGTAGTTTTGAATGGCAATGTTACTGCAAGCTGAATCCTGCTATGACAAGATGTTTCGCCCATTCCATGGACACTTTTCACTGACAAGTATTAAATTACTTTCTTTTCCACATTGGAATAGTCCGGAAATATTTTTAAGTGCCTCTAATTTTGCTCGTAGACAGTATATTGTGGATGAGCAGGTTCAATTTCTGTACTCTCCCAATAGATGTATTTAGTCAAATAAAGTCAACCTTGCCTAAGTCCAACTTGTCGAAGGGGGTGTTGTTCAAAAGTTGCAATTGATTGCAAATCAATTTGCAAATTGTAATGTGCATTTTCATTTGCGTATGATATGCGCTTCACACTAGAAGCGCATGAAACGATGGTTTTGATTGGAGCGTCCCGATCAACTGCAGCTTGCGATCCATTGCAACTTTTGAACAACACCCCCTGGGTTAAATAATACAGGACGTTGATGGGATTTTTTGCAACAAATCATATAAAACCTATGGTATTTGACTGAGGCGTCGTGGCGTGAGCCTGTAATCAAGCTGTTTGGGACAGTCGTGAATTTATCTAGGTTAGTTGCAGGTTCGTTCCCCAGTCGCCTCCTTCTCTCTCTCTTCTTCTCCTGGCGTAGGTATTCAAATTTGAATTTGAATATTCAAAACCAAATTTACCTACATATCTTCTCTGTCAAGTTTCTCCTAATGTAAGTCGAACTGACTTATGCGGTCCCAAGATATTCGACTTCAGCAAAGTTAATACCTGTACATTGTTTTAGATCAGTTGGGTGATAAAATTATATAAAAATCAATTCACTCTTCAATAACCCAGCGGTAGCATGTGTAACCCCTGTGTTGGCCGTTTGACACAGAATAGACAAATTACATTATATCACCTAACAGACTTCGGGGGTGTTGCTCAAAAGTTGCAATTGATCGCAAGTTGCAGTTGATCGGAATGCGCCAATCAAAATCATTGTTTCATGCGCGTTTTGTCAAATGCGCATACCGTGCGCGAATGAAAATGCGCGTTAGAATTGGCAAAGTTGCAATTGATTTGCAGTTGATTTTGAGCAACTCCCCATTATTCAATACCTTTGACATACTATTGTGTTAGAATTTTCAGGGGTAAATTCACTTCCATGTACGATCAACTCAGCCTATAAAGTCGAACTTGTCTAAATTGAATAATCATCGAAGTAGGTGGGATTTCTTTTGAACAAATCACTTCAAACTAGTATTGTGTTATATACCTCATCTAAGTCAAACAGATTTTTGTGGTTCCAACTTATTCAACTTAGACCAAGTAACCTGTATTATCTGTATTGGATTGAAAACATACTTCTTTAAAATGTAATTTCTGAAATTACCTTGTTCCAAGTTACAAAGAAAAATTAGTGCTGAAGAAATGAAGATTGTTACTGCTATACTGATGTTTTTGTTTGCATTTTGAAATGCATTTAAAAATAGAGTTGTTGAAAATGCCAATTTTGTTATTTATTTATAAACAATGTCTGTTTATGTTTATTGAAATGATCAAACGTGTTTTAGCTTCGAACCAGCTCCTCCTCACAACTCAGTGAAAAGATATTTTTTGTATAATTATTTATCTGATTATTTACCAATTGTCACTACTGACATGATGGAAAAGAGAAAAAGATTTTAAAAGCTTTTGCAATGATTGTACAGTGGAAACTCAGTATAATGAGGTGCTTTTACCATCCAATATACCTTGTTGTTGCAGTATTCTCTTTATAGCAGAGTTAAAAGAGCTGGGTATAATTTTTTTTGACCTCTTTAAAGCAGATATTTTGTTATATCAAATTTCTTTATAAATACCAAGTTTCTACTGTACTAAAAAAAATTGTGTTTTCTCCATTTAAAAAAAAAAACATTTAATCAGCTCAATAGGAAACTGTGTTGTTGGTGCCTGATCTACAGTATTTACAAATCAAGAAGAAAGTATAGGGTATCTTTTTTTTCAATTCTTCACTTATTTATCTATTTATTAGTTTTATTTTGTCTATGCATTTCTAGTAGCTGGATCCATCAGGAAGGTTAAGATGGAGGAATTGTTTATTTGGCATTTTTTTAATGTCCTTAATTTTCATTGTGTATGGAGGGTCACAAGAAGTTTGTTAAAGTTTTTTATGGATATTACACTTTTCATCTGTTTATGGAAAAGCTAACAAAATTTCCTCTTTAATTTTCCCCCTTTTTATCTGACTGTTTCTGCAAAACACAATTCTGATGATTATTTGCTGCAGATATTAAGGTTTTATTTTAAAATTGAATTTAATGATAATAATCAGATTTCTATGTTTCCATACACACAAATTCTGTTCAAATTGTTAAAAATGTTTCAGCATGTACATGAGTTAAATGACCAGATATTTTTCATTTTTCTTGTTTCAGAACGTATTTTGTACATACTTATATATATTTATTAAATATAAATCGGAAATTATTCATTTCAAATTTGCAAGTGTGCAGTTCATTTTTGTATTTAGCAGGTAACATCTGGAAACTTTTGTTGCACTAAGCATTGAAAGGGAAAGCTACTTTTTATGAACAATAGCTTGCCTTTATATCTGTAAAGCAAAACATTTCTAGGAGTATTGTGTGAGAATGATATGGGGAACAGCATCAGAAGTTTTCTTTTTTATATACCCGGTACAGTCAAACCACCTTGATGCTGGGTCAGGGCGAGAAAACTCTAGCTTTGTTTAAAAGCAAAACAGTTGGACCAACAGATTGAAAAAAGTTTGAAGCAAATCAGATAATAAACAAGAAAGTTATGAATATTCTAATGAAATCAATGGTGATCGATTTTGCATTCAAATTGGCAACCATTTTTTCAAGTGATATGATGTACGTCATGCACTTCTCGACAAATAGTTTCTTTAATCTTATTGTTATGAAACCCTGCTTCTCCAACTTGGGTGCAGATGCATTTATTGATTCAACCTTTGGGATTTTGGAAGAAGAAAAAGCATTCATTGGTTAAAACAGTGTGCATGAGAAGTGCATGACATGCATCATAACATGTGACCAAAATTTGCCAATTTGCTTAAAATTCATTGTTCAGTTATATTATTGAGATTCATATCTTTCCTATCTATTGACCGATTTACTTCAAACTTTTTGTGGGCCCAGATCATCACTCATAAGTCAATTCTTATTTGCATCTTTTGTTGCGACTTCCCAGAAGCTTATGTGTGTGTTTGCTGTATAAACCCATATTTTAGCATACATATATTTTTGCGATTTTGAACCAGTTCAACACATTGGTGTGTTTTTTTCATGTTTTTGACAATCTTTATATTTTTATAGAGTGGTATTTTCATGAGGCCAAGACCACAAAATTTGCAAAAGTTGTGCAAAAAAGCTTATACAGTAAATGTTATATGCCTGAGGGGGTTTTGTTTGAAAATTTCAATTGATCGCAAATTGCACTTGATCGGAACACCCAAATCAAAAGCAATATGTCATGCGCGTCTTGTTAAAAGCACAAATTATGCGCAAATGAAAAGCCTGTTACAATTGGCAACTGATTTGCAGTTTATTTTCGATCAATTACAACTTTCAAACAACACCCCCTATGTTTGCAATCTTTTTCATCCCCTCCTCTCCCTCCATCCTTCCACCCTTCTCCTTTCTTATCCTCTCTTTCTCTCTTCCACTTTACTTCTCTCATCCTTTCGTTCTTTGCTTTTTTTCTGTTTTGTTCTCTGTCCCACTCTCTCTGGCCCTCCCCCATCCTCTTCCGTGTCCTTCCCTCTCCATACCGTCCCGTTCTCTTCTCTCTATCCTATATTTCACATTTTCACCCCCCTCCCCTGTATCCTTGCTTTGGTAGAACAAACAGTTACAAACTAAATGACAAAATAATATCACTCGATGCTCAAGTTCAGAGATGTTTATTTAAAATAAGACATGTAGAATTGCAAAACAAATATCACATTATTAAGTCATGTACATTTTCAATGGATTTTCAATGAATTAAAATGAATAGAAAATATAGATCTCTTTGTCAATAACAAGAAACAAATTTAAACAAACTCTTCAATCACACAGACATAATCAGAAGCATCCTCAAAGTGCCCGCAAGAAAAAGTGCCCCTGACAAACTGCCCACATCCAGGATATTTTTACCCCTTTTATTAATTAGAAGAACAAGCATTATTGTAACAAAATTAGTCAAGCCAGTCCATGTAGGATCCACTTTTCTTCTGACATTGTCCTAAAAAAGTCAACTGGCTGGAGCAATTTGATAGAATACAGCTAACTCATCTATTTAAGAAATACTCTTTATCAATTTATGTAAAAATATCCTGATTATTGCCAATTTGCAGGGAAATTTTTCCAGACACTAGATATAAGGATTACATCAAAAAGGTTGAGCCAGAAAGGTCCTTTGGACCAGAGAATTATTTTCTTCAATTAAAATCTAATTATATCTGTTATGAGGACTGAAATATAATAAAACAGAAATTGAGGCCCAAAATGTTACCTTGTTATAACAATGTTGGACTGCCCGAACAAAGTAACAATGCAATAAGCTTAAAAAAGGAGACATTGAAACTTGTCATATCTATTGCTAATAGATGGCTTCCAACTAGTACCCCAAAAGTGTGGTGTTTGGAAGTAAAAATTTGGAAGTAAAAATTTGAAAATTGGCAACACATATATTTTCCCATAATTAAGTATTTTGACAAAATTTTTTTTTGACAAAACATGATCAAAAGTAAATTATGCTGGGCATCTTTTATAAAATGATCAAAATGTACAATGAGCATTGGCAATTTTCATGGGGAGAATAAATGCCTTCGTTATTAATGGATTATATGGCAGTGTTTTAGTTCTTTGTGCTTTCATCTGTGTTGATCAATTACAACAATTCAAAATTCATTTTCTCTAACATTTACAGAGCTGTTAACTTTCTGGGTGATAAAAATAAAAATGCGAATAACCAAACAGCTGAACCACAAGTCTTTCGTTCTCATGAGGGGAAGTGTAATGAAAACAACCATATGCTTTCTCTTTGAAATGACATATTTGGATCAGCTGTTTTGTGATCCACATCTTAATTTTCATTCTCGGACATTAATTCGGAAGGTTGGCATCTCCGCAATAAAACTATAACTTATCAAGTAATTAAAGTCAGTCCGTCATGATCGACAGGACTTCCGGTTGCGAGCGCGCACGGACGGCGTGTTGTGTATTGGCAACAATGATATTCGAACATTTCCTTGCTTACGCACCTTGCCAAGCTCAGACACTCGGGAAGCTTCGTACAAATTTCCGATCCATGATTCATCCCCTCTCTAGCTTCGATTTTTCTAAAATTGTACGAAAAGCATTCGTATGCGATTGCCGAAATGCGAGCTAGTGAAATATAACTTGCTCGCGACCTATTCCAGGTTAAAAATGCCGTGATTTTCCTGTTCGCCAATCTTCGGAATCAAAATGGCAGCGGCCAGTTAGCCACGCCCTGATCGTCATGTCGCTCCGCCTTTAAATTTTCTCAAATATTAAAAAATTCCATTACTGTACCATTTGTATAGATTGGGGTGGTGCAAGGGTTTGCAGGCCTCCCAACCTTATAGACTAAAAAAGAGGGAAGAATAATGATTCCCATAGGAAAGTGTAGTACAATTATCATGAAAAATCATAATATGCAATGAAAACATGACTTCAGAATGATGAAAAATCACATTNACCAATCAAAAGCATTGTTGCATGTTCATTCTCTTTAAAAGGTCAAAATGTGAACCAATCAGGAGCTTTGTACCAATTGATTGCAACTTTCTTGCAACACATCCTACAAAATAACGAGAAAAAATTAAAAACAAGAGTTGAGAAAAGCGCAAAAGTCACATGAATAAAACCAATATGAAGCGTAGTTTCAGCAAAATCTTAAAAATAATGTCAAAAAGAGAAATGTTTAAAAATTCAGTTATAGTTCTTGATTATCTCTGGAAATTGTCCACATTTCACCAACTCAGGTGGGATAGTAATGCTCCTAAAGAGACTAAATTAAATAATCCTGGGCAGTGTTTCACCAAGTTACAACTTCACGCACGGCTGGTATCTGTTCTTGTGCTAAATGATAGAGAATTGTACCCATCTAACACTCTTTAACATACTCCAGTCTTTCTTAAAGTTGTGTGTAACTTTAAGAACGATTTGGTGAAACACCGCCCAGAAGCAGAAAAATGTAACAATACAATATTGCAAAAGGACTGAATGGCGGTAGGTCTAAATGTATTTATGCAATGGAAACTTGTTAAACAATCTGATAAGACATGGTTGACAAGCTAAATTTTGCTGATCTGCGTCCCTTGTATTCTTTGGTGAAGTCAAATCTTTACTATAGGATCATAAAATCTGGTATAAACTCTCTGCTGCGCAATAAATGCTCAGAAAAATTGGATCGTCTTTTATTCTGCGCATTTGTGGAGTTCTAATGCAGCAAAGATTTGCGACTTGTACTGTAAAACAAGTTTCCACCGATTTCTACAATTTTCACCAGCTTGTACGATAAAATCTTGTCAGAAAAACAGAGTGATAAAACATAAATTGTGTGATATCCCAGGCCAAATTAAAAAAGGTAAATAAAAATGTCCTACTGCAAGCTGCAGAAACGTGCATCAAAAGAAAATGAAATAGGACTACATTAAGTGAATTCTCCCTATCGCATATAGCTCTCCGAATCTGAACGCCTGCAGCACACTAGTTATTTTGACCCAGATTCTTGGCACAGGTACTTCCGATAACATTCACGCGTTTTCCAAACTCTATAGCCTTTCTACAGTAGACTTCGTCAGCGGCTTGTAGTGCCACATTTTTTCATCGATTTTTGCGAATAAAAGCATCACTTTATATATTTTTCTTTCATATCTGCATTTATTTGTTATATGGGTTTCTTTTGCGAAGCGGCCCAATGCTGGGCTTCCGACGCAAAACGAAGAAATTACGCTAAATACACACGGATTTAAATTTCGTAGATAATATGCAGTGAAATCAAGATGGATCCCGGAAGTGAGCGTGCCAAAGCCAAAGTGCGTGATATCGATATCACAAGGTGATATCGGGTGATATCGGCTATATGCGATAGGGAGAATCGTATAATAAAACACATCTCTCCATGTACACACGATACACTAACAGCACACATGAGTGCGTATCAATATTGGAATCTCAATTTCATTTGTTAAGCTATGGAATTTTGTCAATATCTTACATATTTACAAAAAATATACACAAGAAATGTCAGTATCCATTGTGATAGTTTCTATAAAATATAATATAAACAGTAATAATACAGCATGAATTAACAAGTGACCTATTATTGGTGTTGATGAATTTTTTCTTCATATAAAAGTACATTACCTGATTAAATTCTAGAAATTTTATAATCATTAACACATTATTTAATGCTGAATTGACAAACATAAATCATCAATATTAAGAGAGTATAAAAACCATATATGAGCACAAACAAAACGATTTTATGAATTAAATCCTGGGGCCTGTAACAAAAAAAGTTGCAATTAAACTTACAATAAATATTTATCGTAAGTCTATGGCAAAATGTGTACCAAAAAGATACAATTAATTGCAAAATTAATCGTATCTCTTTATGTTACAGGCCCCTTGTATGAAAAGTCTGATTTCATAATTGTATCTAGATATGCAATGAAATTAGTCCAATCGCTGCTTTTAACAATACATCATTTCATTATATGTCACTAAACGAAGTACTTGGCAGGAATTTCATCTCTATAATGCATTAGGACTTTCAAAATTTGTTTGATGTCATAATCTTGACGGGCATCAGATTCTCCAAACCCATCAATTCTATTGTTCATTTGTTCATTATACCACTGATTTACATTTTGTATTCAGTCTGTACCCCTGTCCTTCCAAATTTCCTTGCTTATGTGCACCATTGAGCTAATCACTTTTGACCAACTAATTTCTTAAGCCTTTGCAATTTTATCAAATGTTATTCAATGATGTCATTTACAAGAGGCCTTAGAGTCTAGACGAGCTCTAGCTAGAAATCAATAATTAAGTCACAAACCATTCAATTTTCCTGCAGCTATGTTAGCCGTAGATCTATCAACTCTTACATCATCTGTTTTTAAGCCTTTGCAATTGAACTTGATCCTATTGATTTTATTTCAAAAAGCCTGACTAGTGTGAAGTCTACATGAGCTCTAGCTAGAATTCACTAATAAAGTTTACTCCAATTCTATTATTTCTTCTATGAATACAAAAATACTCTTGGCAACAAGACTAACTCTAATTTCTAGAGATCTACTTGAAATCTACAACCATGATCAACATGGGTATAATGCCTTCCTAGGGAATTCACCCAAATTATATCTAAGGGAAATCACAAAAAATGGCATTTAGAGTATATCTCCAAAATGACATTTGAGGGAGATCCCCCAACTTCCATTCGAGAGAAATTACCAAAAATGCTATCTACGGGATATCTCTAAAATGATATCAAATTGAACTTTGCCAAAATATCATTGACGGGAAAATCCCCTAAAGCAATATTTTCATGGCATTGTGAACATATGAGAGAGTTTAGTGACACAATGACGGAAACCCGTTTCTAGCGAAAATAAGAATTTGGTATCGAAATGTTCAGGAAAATGTGACCTTTTTTATCAACACAATGGGCTAAGATGTTTCTTATCATTCACAAAAAATACATATTGCCCTTCTGAATTTTATTTTTATATGCTGAGCAAGGTTGATTGAATACTTACAATGCATTTCCCCCCCAAAAAAACCCAGATAGGAGTTACATCTTTGTCCCCCTGACCCCTCAACATGTTAAAATGAACTTTTCAAGATCATAGAACAAACTTGCCCTCTGACAATGTTTATGAACTATTGCATGCCTAGCGGTCTTGAAATACAGATATTTGTAATCTTTCCAAATACAGTGGAAACTCAGTATAACGAGGAAATTAGGAACATAAAAAATGCCTTGTTATAGCAGTAATCTTGTTATGTCTCTTTATATCAGGAATATTGTTATATCAGATCTCTTAATATCGAGTTTCCACTGTATATAGAAAATAAATTTAGATTTGTTTAACAGGGTGTTTAGCCTATGCATTCAACATACACTAACAACGTTTCCCCTACAAAATTGATACAATTTGTGACCTGTAAAGCTGTCAGAATACTTTCATCCTTCCCTTACGCCAGAAATTTATTGTTTCCAGTGATGGTGATCGCAAGTCTTCTACAATCATTCATAAACAGGCAATCATATGTATGCCCATTTATATGTTTTTTCTTGCAATTAGTCATTATTTGTAATTCACAGTTCTTAATTTTCAGAAGAAAGGTGAAATATATTTCACACAAAGAAAAAAACATACATTTCATAGATATCTAAAACTTTACTATCTTCTATTTGTGTTGCACAGAATACTCGATTTTAGATTCTTGGTTTGGCGTTGTTGGCGGTTTGAGTTTTGCGTGTCTTGCGTCGATTTCGCGACCGTCTTCAGCGTGACGAGGGCTGATCCAAGGCACGCTCTGACTGGCGCCCTCATTTGTCCCGGCAGTGCAAAGACGACTGTCCCCACAGTTGCCATGCCGTCGTCCGTTGGTTCTGATGCAATGAGTCCGGGCACGAATCTCTCCTGTTGAAAATGATAAAGGTGATGGGCAGGTTTACAATCTACGTTGTTCATTTGGATTGCAATTAATCCTTTAGAAGCTATTTATATCGTCACACACTAATGTTGACCCATCATCTGTTTTATTTATGTTTGACCCTATTGTTACAGATACCAACTCATAAAACAAAAGTCAATCTAGGAGATAGAGCATTTGCATGTGCAGCGCCCAAACTCTGGAATAAACTACTTATTGATATATGAAATTCATCCTCACTAAACACATTCAAATCAAAGCTTAAGACATATCTTTTTGACACGTCATTATAATAAGTCTACTTTAATTACCACTCATGTCTGTACTTAAATAAGAGTCTTTTCAGCGCAGTAGAATATAAGTATTATTATTATTATTATTATTATTGTTGTTGTGGTTTCAATGAACATATGAATTATTTGATTAACTAAAAAAAAATTCAAAAGATAAACAAAAAATGTCGACAAATCATCAACAGATGGCTCATTGGGGGCGAGATCGGAATTAATTGTCTAAGATTAAGGTCTGACAAAGTTCTAGAATTGTAATGTTTAAGCCGTGCAGGATGGTCTTCAGTATTCCATATTCTTAAAATGAAAGTAAAATATTGATTGACTTGGACAGCT
This sequence comes from Temnopleurus reevesii, assembly GCA_036244855.1. Classification (NCBI taxonomy): domain Eukaryota; kingdom Metazoa; phylum Echinodermata; class Echinoidea; order Temnopleuroida; family Temnopleuridae; genus Temnopleurus; species Temnopleurus reevesii. The sequence goes on from BQKZ01003867.1 coordinate 53,150, forward strand.
GACGTTTAATATTCTTTGTGAAAGCAAAAATGACATCTCCAACTCATTTTTCATTCTTCTTGTTTCATATAGATAAAATAACAAGTAGCATATCAAACAACTGACATCGTCTATCAATACTTCAAAATTTATATTTCCCTTTTTAATGTCAGAAATTGAATTTAACCTCCATTTTCCAGTTGTAAAAATTAAATATTTATCGAGATAAGAATCAAGATTCAACTTTTTTTCGATTTGAAATGAAATATTGAATTGCTGGATCTTACCTTGATTCAACAACACTGATGAAACAGTAATGCACAAGAAATATAAGAATAAACTAAAACTAAAAGATTTTCTAAGATTTTCTTAGTGATGGAATATAATGTCATGGGTGGGATTCTACCTTCCAACCCTTGAGTTGAAAGGCAAGAGTCAGACCCACAACACCACAATGCTTCCACTAAGCGTAACTTTCCACCGTACTTACATTAACAATGTCTGGTGAGTTTAGAGCGGTTTCTTCTGTGACCGCTCCTCCACCTCCCATAGTCTCCGCTTTGCCTCTCATCCGCGGTAGACGGTGCTTTTTGGTAGGCAGCGAGTGAGATTTGGCTGTACTCGATGGTACCTACAGAATGCAAGGGAGAGAGAGATGTTTCAGTCTTCAAAGAAATACGAGATGAATAATTCCATGATACTTATTGAATAGGAGTGAAAAATAAAGAATTATTTTAGCTATACCAGTTCAATCAAAGTGAGAGATTGGAGAGATTCCAAATGAATAGCGAGTGAGATTTGGCTGTACTTGATGATACCTTTCAAATGAGAGAGAGAGAGAATAGAGTTATTATAGGTTTTGATCTGCAATAATAAAGGTAATTTCTGGTGAGTTCAGAGCCGTTTCTTTGATGACTGCTCCCCCACCTCCAATGGTCTCGGCTTTACCCCTCAAGTATGTATGTGAAGGATGTGAAAGTACATGTGTATGCAAAGTCGGGCGATTTTCTTTCTGTCAAGTTTGACAGATATTATTGTGACTGTCCAAGAGACACAAAAATCATAGCTAACAGTCTTATTGTGATATTTATGAGAAGTAATACAGTTGGATCTCATAAAGTGGTCATAAGGACCCAAGAAACATACTCTTGTATCGACGCCTCTTTCACAGGGCTAAAATGAAATAGAATGTAAAGAGTGGGGTCTGAAAAGCATTAGGTGACCACAACTGACACATAAAATGTAAGCCAATATTTTAGCGGACAGATATTTTCACAATTTCTGGTCAGGTTGAAATTTTAGCTTGTTGTTATTTTCAAGTTTTTGAAGGTGAATTTGTATCATCCAATATGGAAACTTTGGCTAGGCCAAGACCGAGAAATTTGCGAAAATAAACAAATGCCAAAATTTCAGCTTATACAGTAGCATACATGTACACTTACCTGATGTGTCTGGATGCTAGGGTTCTCATAGTAAAGTAGGACCTGGCCAAACGGCCGGCTAGCACGGTGCTCCATCTCCAGTAGATGCATGCGTCGATGCTGTCGTGCCTCAACGCCGACCTTCACCTTCCAAATCCCGATCAGGAATGCGAGAAGGAGGAAAAAACACGAAAGGAAGACGGAGAAGAAGATGAAGAGATCTATGTGGGGCTGGTCCTGGCGGAAGTACATGATGCCCTGCGTCGCGTTGAAGTCCACCACGCCTCGTCCCATGAGGGCGATGTAGAAGCGTCGTGATGTCAGCGTGTGGTAGCGCCGCGGGAATGTGATGACAAGGCGGTTCTGGAGATCTTGAACGACCGTGATGAAGTGCTCCTCCTCGATGCTGATAAACGTGTTCAACCCGTGAGAATCAATCATCGTTAGTTCGCTATCGCTTGGGTTCATGGTCGTCGATGTGGATGCATTCTCTGACCGTCGCTGGCGCTTCGGTGCGTAGATCTCGCGAACCGCTCTCCTCTTGCGTTGCGTAGCAGCAGTAATATAATCCTCATCAATGCTGATGATTTGCTGTTGCGTTTCTTGGTCGTACTCTACAATGAAGACGTCGGAGTCGTAAGTGACATATACATCGAGGGCGCCATAGGTTATGTCTACGGTCAACCGGATGTCGAGGTCCGAGTATTTTGGCATGATGACGAAGAAAGACGATGAGCCGTCTGGGAGAGGCACTGGGTTGATTGGGCAATCTGTAACAACAGGAAAGGGTGATACAATATTGTAATTTTCAGGATTTTACAGGGGAAAATTAATGCAAGGATTCATTGTAAACTCTAGTTAAAATACCTGCAAATACCCTGGCATTTTAGAGCAACTCATCTATAGATAGTTTCTGGTAACTGATTTTCAACATAATAAGAATGAAATGAGTATGAAGTTGAAGATTACCCGTTGGGTTTCATCTTTTTTCAACTGTATTATCTTTTAAAATGAAAACCATTTGAAGTACCCGAAGTGTAATGCACCGCATTACAAACCCCACACATTATATTGAAACATTGAAGAGATTAAAATTACATTTGAGTTACTAGCTTGGCAGCAACATATATGTTTCCATAGTAATCATTGATGGCCTTACCATTTTGGCTTTCGGGATTGAAGCAGATATCGTTATCTACATGCATCTGTCTATAGCATTGATGGCTGTCGGTTGGTGTCCCCTTGAAAAGATCATTTAGACACTGGGAACACTGTAAGAAAGAAGACCAGTAAAGACATTAGGTGCTGTGTGATGAAATATGAAAGAGTAAAATGCCTCCAAATCAGTACTTAATTTGGGATGTTTGGATTGAAGCAGATATCATTATCTACATGAATCTGTCTCTAACAGCCCTAAATCCATGCATTTCCGGACCAGGCAAACATGATAGCCTGAATGTCCTTGTCAAGGTTGTTTTCAAGGTCATTACCAAATGTTCCCTACAAGGTTCCTGGTAGTCCTCTGAGGGACACTCTGTAGTGACATGATATTGATCTGGCACATACAGTCTACATTTTAAAATATTCGGTCACTATGTCACGAACAATACAATTTCTATGTTTGAAGGTCATGGTCAAGGTCTGTTCATTACCTGAATGTCATTGTCAAGGTCATTACCTAGTGTTCCCAGCAATGTTCCTGGTAGTCCCCCGAGGGAATCTGCGGTGACATGGTATTGTTCTGACCCATACTCAAAATATTATAACAACATTTCAATGTCATTCACAATGACCTTCACAGTTTTTAGCTTGAAGGTCATTCTAAAAGTCATTGTCAAGGTTGTCTTCAGAGTCAGTTCATTACCTGGTGTTCCCAGCATGGTTCGTCATAGTCCTCTGAGGGACACTGTGGTGACATGGTGTAGTTCTGAAACATACTCAAAATATTACAAAGACACATACAAGTATTTCAATGTCATTCACAATGACATTCACAGTTTTTAGCTTAAAGGTCATTCTGAAGGTCGTTGTCAAGGTCATTACCTGATGTTCCCAGCAAGGTTCGTCCTAGTCCTCTGAGGGACACTGTGGTGACATGGTAATGTTCTAGCCCATACACATTTTACAATATTCTGTCACTAACAATACAATCTCTACGTCTCAAAGTTATTGTCAAGGTTGGTTCATGGCCTGAATGTCGTTGTCAAGGTCATTACCTGATGTTCCCAGCAAGGTTCGTCGTAGTCCTCTGAGGGACACTGTGGTGACATTGTGTTGTTCTGACAAGCATTGCATTCCCCATCCATCTTGCCACATGTATCCCCATGTCCATTGCAGTCGCATCTATGGAATTTAAAAAATGGATTTGAAAACATGAAATATGTGATTCAACATTTAAAAAAACGTTCATCTTGTTGAGACATAGACGAGGGAACAACTGATAACATTTAATCTTTATATCTTGACAAGTCTCTTTTGATTTCCTTTAAATTTTCACAAAAGAACATTGCCAAATTATTGTAATTCCACTAAGCTTCTTCAACTTCTTACAGACGAAAGTGGAGATATCTTCTCTATCTTCATTGTAGTCCATTTCTTTCTATTATTAAAGTAAAAGTGCAGTTACTTATCATATCAAGTCTATTGGCAATTATAATCCCTGGGAATGCTGAAGAGCCAACCCTGTTCTAAAACTTTGACAATCGCTGCACGCACACACTGGAAGAAGAGACAATTTACCCCGCCCCTCCCTCCCCCTCCATCCTTCACCACGATATGGAGGATATGGTTAATAGATGTCTGTAAGAGTAGATATCTAAAGCATGCATAAATTCTATTTCTGTATGTACTTACGGTTGGCAATTTTCTTCAAGCTTGAAGTAGCCATCGATACACGTTTCGCAGCGTTGGCCCTCACTGAAGTTACTACATCCAATACAGAACACATCGTCGGAGACAGGACCAGTCAAAAATATCTGGGAAATCTGTGACAAATATGAAAAGAATTTGAATTCAACCAATGAGATGAAGGTATTCAGTAGCTTATAACAGCAGCATGCGGCATTTTCCTCTAGCTTTATCCCTTGATACATGTTTCACAGCGTCGTCCCTCACTGAAGTTACTACACCCGAAACAGAAAGGGTCATCAGACACAGGACCTGTCTCAAACAACTGGGAAATCTGTGAAAAACATACAATAATTTAAATTCAACCAATAAAATGAAAGTAATCAGAAGCTTTTAACAGTGGCTTATGGCAGTATTCTCTATCTTCATACATTAAAGCATGTTTCATAACGCTGTCTCTCCCTCAAGTTACTACAATTGATGCAGAAAACATCGTCAGAGGCAGGATCCGTCTCTAACAATTGGAAGATCTGCAACACATTTGTTATATAAGATAAAGTAAATTAGCTCTTTTTCATTTTGGTATAAAACATTCCAGAATTACACATGTCTGAAATCCTAAGGTGAATTGGGCCATGTCAAGCTATTTGGTTCTTTTTTTTTCCTTTTTTTTGGCTGCGCGTGCCAGGTGCTTGCCCTCCAACAGAGCTCTTAATTTGCTCTAAGTGCTTTGAGCATCCCATTAGGATGAAAAGTGCGTTATTAAAGAGCAATGTATTAATATCATATTCATTATCATTTTGTGATAGTAACACTTTTAGTCAAGCAAAACATTTTCTGTTTTGTATTATGTATGACTAAATCAATAGCTATCCACTCTGCAAAGTGCCCATGGTGATTTTGGTGTCGTTATGACCCAAGATTTAGCTCATCCCCAACTGTACTCAAGAATTTCAACGAAAGCTATTACTCCCATGTCCCATTTACTTCACCTGGGTTGTGTGCAGCATTGTGTGGATTAAATTCTTGGTTGAAGGAAAATTAACACATTGGTCCGTATTCTGATGTCAGGTTTAACTTAAACTAGAGTTTAAATATGTGGTTTAAGTATGGGAAGCCAAAAAGAGGCTTGAATCTATAACAGTCACTGTTTAATTTACCAGCACATTTGGCACTCATAGTATTTAAAACTGTCTCGGAATAAAAACTTCAATAGTTTTCTACATTATTAGAGCATGGGAAAAGAGAGCAGTTAACATAAAAATTATTCATTGTAAATAAAGTTTTGGCACTTTTGGCTACCCATACTTAAAACACAGATTTAGACCAGGGTTAACTTAAACCTCGCTATCGGAATGCGGGCCAATGAGTTGGGATTCAAATCAGCAGCACTCTGGTTTGCAGGCTGGAGTCAGAACCACTTTTATCACTATTTAGTAAAGGGTCTTTTCAGTATTGCAGCAGAAGACATTAGATTCTTAAAATGTTGAAGTCACAATTTTCTGAAAACAATTCTCTACTTACATTTTTAATTGGACTTGTCATATACTCGTTGTACTGTGCTGTTGACAAGCACTGGTTTGTGTTGCCGTTACAGTGATCGATGCAAGGTGTGCAGGAACCGCTGTTGACTGGGTTTCCAACAAAGAGAGGCAGACAAAATCCACAGTGCACCCCCTGTTTGGATTGAAAGAAAGAAAATGAGAGCAATTATCAGCTAATTACAAGAGAGTAAATCATTTCTGTAGCAACTACGCAAAAGATCAGAGGAAGTGATCTATGTAGACAAGTGAACTCTACAGACAGGTTATACAGAGCATTATCTCACCTTAAAAGCAGACACTGAAGCAGTTGGCACAGAGAAACCGAAAAATATTATGATGGACAGGAGTAACTGTCTTAATAAAAGAAGCATGAAGTTGCCTATATAGACAGGTGCAATTAGGACAGGAGAAATATTACAGATGTTTAAACACTTTTTACTCCTTAAATTGGCAAGAGATGGATCTACAATTGGTTTGTACTGCCATTGCAGTGTTGACACCGATGTTGACACCTTAAAAGCAGACACTGAAGCAGTTGGCACAGACGAACCAAAAAAATATCATGATGGACAGGAGTAACTGGAGGATCATACTAGGTCTCGGTAGCTTAGCTGACCTGGTTATTAGGTAGGTTTGAGACTAATTTCGCCTTGGAAATACAGATTTCTTATACTAGGAATGAAAAAAATGAAAATACATGCTATACTCACAGTTGTGTTGTTGCGACACTGAAGACAAACATCCTTGAATGTTTCGCTGAGGCAGTTACTGTGACCATTACATAAGCATTCGGTGCTGCAGTTGTGCCCAACATAGCCAAAGAAACATTCACACTGCTCAGGGGCTATGCAAACGCCGTGTTCACCACACATCTGGGTGCAGACTGGTCTACAGGGGCCATCCTCACTGAAAGAAACAAACGTTTTAAAGAATGTTTGTCATCGTGTCAGGATATCCCCTGGTTAGATATTGCTTTTACATATTTCTACATTTTTCTTCTTCCCCATTACCGTGATCATGATGAAACTTGTCATCATCATCCCCTTCACTTTCCCCATCATCATCATAATCATTAGCATCATCACCACCATCATCATCATCATAATCATCATCATCATCATCATCATCATCACCACCATCATCATCATCATAATCATCATCATCATCATCATCATCATCATCATCATCATCATCATCATTATCATCATCATCATAATCATCATCATCATCATCATCATCATATGTATACAGTAGGTGTCGTTCACACTGTTTTCCTTTCAACATATATATATATATATATATATATGTCTTCACTTGCGTTCTACACTTTACTCATTTCATTTTGATATATATATATATATATATATATATATATATATCTCCTCTTTCCCCTCCTTCTCATCCTCCTCCTCCTCCTCTTCCTGTTCCTCCTCATCTTCTTCTTCCTCCTGTCCTTCTTCTTCCTACTCCTCCACTTCCTACTACTCCTCCCCCTCCTCTTCCTCTTCCTCCTCTTTTCTTCCCCTCCTTTTCCTCCTCATCACCATCGTCTCCAACATCACAAACATCACATCCCTTACCTTTCTCTATCATAGCCCGCCTTGCAGTTGCATTCAAATGACGTATAGGTATCTGTACAGTCTTCGTTCTCTCCACAATCATGGTTTCCGTTCTCGCACTCATTCTCAGGTGGACATGTAAGATACTTCCACTGTGGTGTCCCGCTGATACCGCCTATGGTGGCATTGGCAACAGAATCTAAAGAGTAATGAAAATAAGTACGGGTCAATCACTCAGTGTGTTGGGAACCACCATTGAATGTGTGTATAATTTTTTGTACAAGGTTTTATTTTTCTGGAAATATCCCAACTACAAATGTTTTGCATTTTACCAAACATGCTGTTATCATTTTCACATAAGTGATTTCACTTGTTGCATGAATCACGTATCTATAAACTCCACTATACATCCTGAAGTAAAGCAATTAAAAAATGGTTGTGAAAAATAGAAATAGGAATGTTATATAAAAGATGGAGATATAATAGAAGATAAAATGGGCGGGAAAGGAGGAAAAGAGAAAGAGACTGGTAAAAACATTGAAGGAACTTCATGAGATAAAAAGACGCAGTATAATTGTGTAGAAAATCAGACAGCTAATAAATGACTGAAAGATATTGAAGAGGGAAAGAGAGACTGGGAAGACTGAAATAACGAAAGAGAGAGAATTTTATTTTTATGGCATGTATAATTCAAATTTGAATATTATGCCAGGAGAACAAGAGAGAAAGATGACCGACCTTTCATGTCATCATCCGAAAGACGCCACCATGGATCAGACCCACAGTTCAGGAACCAACCCAGGTCAATTTGTGACTCTCCTAAACAGCTTGATTACAGGTGCACACCACAACGCCCGGAAAGGGGAAGGAGGATAGACAAAAGTAGGGTGAAAGAGAGACAGATTGACAGAAAAAGAAAAAGAAGACAAAAAAAGTGCAAAACAAAATGTCCACTCACCAGGTAGCGGTCCATGAATAGAGCTAATCTCCTCGCTCGAGCACACCCCATCTATAGGCCCCAGCAATCCGCCGGATAGACAGATTCCTGTACCGTTATTCCCGGGCACTGGACACCAACCGCACCACGCCTGACTGAGACAGTGAGAACACTGGGTGTTGGCGAAGCACTGGGTGGGGCAGTTGTCCGAGGCTCCCTGGGCGATTGGTCCACACTCGCCAACAGCACACCGTAGGTGGAGGAATGTTGGGGACATACACTGTCACAAGGAAAATAATTAAGAATAAATGGCCTAAATGTATGACTATGAAAAACATTGTTTGGTGCAATTGAATGAGGCCCCTATGGCTACCATGTCTGACTGAGACAGTAGGGTCACTGGGTATTGGCGAAACACTGGGTGGGGCAGTTGTCTGAGGCTCCCTGGGCTATCGGCCCACACTCGCCAACAGCACATCGTAGATGGAGGAACGTTGGCGACATACACTGCCAAGAAAAGAAATGAAGCATCAGAATACAATTATTATAACAGAGAAAATTAGAGCTAATTTCTATATTTGGGTGGGGCAGTTGTCCGAGGCTCCCTGGGCTATCGATCCACACTCGCCCACGGCGCATCACAGGTGGAGGAACGTTGGAGACATGCACTGTAAGGGGGTAAAGGATGCAAGAATTAGTACTGTGGTCTACATTTGTATCGTAAGTATTGTGTGGGGCAGTTGTCCGGGACCCCCTGGGCCATCGACCCAACGCGCATCGCAAGTGGAGGAATGTTGGCGACATACATTGCAGCAAAAAGAAATGAAACATCAGAATATTTAGCGATTATTATTAGAGAAAACTAGAGCTAATTTCAATATTTGGGTGGGGCAGTTGTCCGAGGCTCCCTGGGCTATCGGTCCACACTCGCCAACGGCGCATCACAGGTGGAGGAACGTTGGAGACATGCACTGTAAGGGGGTAAAGGATGCAAGAATTAGTACTATGGTCTGCATTTATATCACAAGCATTGTGTGGGGCAGTTCTCCGAGGCTTAGGAGATTTGAGATGGAGATTACTTTTGTTTGCAATGCTGCTTTCTTTTGTTTGTTCAAGCCATCATTGGTGTTAAATGAAAAGTAGGAAAAAAAAGTCAGCTGGAGAAAATGTAATCATATCTCACCTGGTTCAACCATGGGCTCCACATGCACTCCTGCCAGCCTCCGTCAGCCCCTACCGACGTCAGACACTCCCCACAGGTGGTGTACTCATGACAGGGGGTGGGGCAGGAGAGGGGTGGGATGGTCACAATGGTGTAGTCGCTGGGGGCCACGGTAAGGAGACGATCGCTGAAGCAGTTCCAATCATAGATGGGTCTGTAGTTGAGTAGACGTCTTGTCTCACCTATA
>BQKZ01003868.1:15954-37485 GCA_036244855.1 Temnopleurus reevesii
GGGATAAAGCAAGAATTATTTTAATCAATATCCATCCAACACAAAAATAATTTGTGCAACTAAATAAATCAAGCCCACCCCAGCTATCGGTTCGCTGTGGCTCTCTGTCTAGTGGTAAGACACCTGTCTAGTCATCAGAAGGCTGTGGGTTCGATTCCGAACCGAGTATGCCAGTAAATTTTTTCACAGAATCTCGGTAATGCACTCTCAATCAGTGTTTATCCATATTGTGAGAAGGCAAGAGTTATTTCAACTCGTAATGTACAATTTTAAAGAAAATATAGATTGATACATACATAGACCTTTGTTGCCTATGTATTATCATATTGTTAATTTGAATAATTGTAATTTAAATCTGTTTCAGCCTCTCAGCTACTATTTTGAATGTATTTTCAAATAAATCATATTTCATTCAAATAAATTTGATTGAGTTATATAGAATAAACAAATTAAAGGAAAAGGTGGAGCTTACATTGGATGGGCCTATAAATAGAATAAATAGAATATAGATAGATAACAAAATCTCCTCATGATAAGTTGTTTTTCTTGGTCCTCGGTCTTTGACTTTTGTATTCTATTGTATTTTGGTCTTATTATATTGAGGTTTCAACTTAAAATTTAAAAAAATTGAAAAAGACTAATAAATAGTTAGCGTTTCATGGAAACATGCTTACTTACCTCCATATGCTGACATAGCCTGCCAATAGTATTGGTCTGCTTATCCACCGTGTCATCCTCATCAACAACACTCAGCATCGGACCAGCCTCCGTCATCCCATAGCCAACCTGAAAAAGAAAATAATTGGGGGAATTCCATAAACTTTGTACGGCTGGAGAAAGTTTCCTCAAATAATTTCACACCCTTCCACTTTTCCTCCTACTCCTATGCCTCCCTAACCTTTTCTATCTTCTACTCCAAGTGGAAAATAGAGACATTCAATGCAATGAAGATGTACTGCTATATAGTTCATGCCTTTTACAATTTTGGTGATTACCTTGGAGGACAGGGCCCTCGGATGATTTCACATTGAATACAAGTACCTCTTCCTCCCCTTTCCCTCCTTCCCCCTCCTCCTCCTCCTCATCCTCCCACTCCTATCTATTCCTCTTTTGCCTCTGTACCATCCTCTTCTTCCTTCTTTTAATTCAATTAAAAACATACCGCTAAATAATTCCTGATCATTCCCTAGGTGATTTGGGTGACTAGCTCTGGTGGGGATAGCACCCCTCCCATGATTCTAAACTAGTTACTATGATTCTTCCCCAATCACTCCCTCTCCTCATCCTCTTCCCCCTCCTTCTCCTTCAGATACCCATCTCCCCCTCCTATCCATTTCCTTTTGCTACCTCCTCCACCTCTACGTCCTACCCCAAATATTCTTTTAGGTGAATAATTGATAAGTTGAATAAAATACATACTGCTATATAGTTCATACCCTTAGTAATCTGGTTGACTAGCTCTGGTGGAGCAGGTGTCCCTCCTATGATATTGCACTGAATACTACTGACATCCGTCTCCCTTCCCCCATCCCTCCACCCTTCTTCTCTTCCTCCTCATCCTTTTCCTCACCCTCCTATTCCTCTCCTCTTACTCCATCTCCCCCTCCTTGTCCTCGTACTCCATCCATTCACCCACTCCTTCTTCCTCCTTTTCCCTCGCCTACCCCCTCTTGAAACTTCTTCTACAACTCTTTTTAAAATTGGAAATAAATTTATGTACCACTATATTGTTCAAGCCCATGCCCATTGAGTGACTAGTTCCGGTGCCCCTTCGATGAGTCTACACCCCTCCCTCTCATCCTCCAAATCTCTTCTTCTCCTTCTTCTTCCCCCCTCCTCCTCACCCTCCTTCTCCTCCTTCTCCCTTCTCTTCTTCCTCCTCCTCCCTCCTCCTTCACATCCTCTTAGTCCTCCTTCTCCCCCTCCATTTCCTCGTTACCTAACCTCCTTCTCTTCCTCCTTCCCCTCCTCCTACTTCTACTACTATACATACCGCTATATAGTTCATGCCCATGCCCTTAGTGATCTGGGTGACGAGTTCCGGTGGACAAGGTGCCCCTCCGATGATACCGCACTGAATACTACTGACATCCGTCTCCCTTCCCCATATCTCCATCCCCTCCTCCTCTTCCTCCGCCTCTATCCTCCTCCTTCTCCACATCCTCCTTCTCCTCCTACTCCCCTTCTTTTCTTCCACCTCCTCTCCCCTCCTCCATATCCTCCTCATCATCCTTCTTCCCCTCATCCCCCCTTCTTCACCTCATCTTTATCCTCCTCCCCCTCGTCCTCCTCATTCTCCTCCTCTTCCTACTCGTCTTTCTCTTCTTCCTCCTCCTCCTCCTCTTCATCCACCATCTTCCCCTTCCTCCTCCCCTAACATCCTCCTCTTCCTCCTTCTAATCCAATTTTTTTCATTACAATACATACCGCTATATAATTCATGCCCATGCCCTTAGTGATCTGGGTGACGAGTTCCGGTGGACAAGGTGCCCCTCCAATGATACCGCACTGAATGCTACTGACATCCGTCTCCTTGAAGACAGGCTGGCTCATCATGTCAATGAACATTGTTGGCGTGCCGTATATGAATGTACATCTAGAAGAAAATGGAAGTCATGTTATCTAACTTTTCACAGAAGAGATAAACATGCAAATAACTTATCAATTAAAAAAAAAACAAGAGAGACCTCTCTTGTGAATAAAATTCCTGTTTAATAATAATAATGATAATAATAACACTATCTGCGGAAAAAGGGGAATTGCTAAATTGTGTTCTAAAAGGCGAAAAAAGGTGAAAATATGAATTTGCTCATAACAGTCACAAAAAAATGAATATTTAAAGAAAAATCATCACAGGGACTTCCTTTTGATGTCTTTAAGTCGTTTATGTATAAAAATACAAGTTTGGAATAAATGTGCATTTTTAAAGATTTTTTGAAAATTTGCATCTTTCAAAATTTTATTATTGGGGTGCCCCCATTCCGCAGTTATGCTAACAGTAAATATAACTCCCCCAATTTCGCCCATTTTTTTCACCCCTATTCCTTGGAGTACATGGTATGTTCCGTTTTCTCACCATGTAACAGGACCGCCTCTCCCACTACATACCGCTAGATGGCGCTATTATGTTACTATTTTCCGAGATGTAGCTTGTCAAAACGCTACGGCGAAACGATATTTTCGCTGTATTGTGGTTTTCCCCTTAAGTGCCCATTTTATAGCACAGAAATGTGCCTTATTCCGCAGATAAGCTAATAATAATAATAATAATAATAATAATAATAATAATAATAATAATAATAATAATAGGTCCATTTATATAGTGCAATTACTATATGCATATACTCTACTGCACTTGATACTAAGTACCATATTATTAACCTGGCTATAACTGCCAAGCAAGCCAGTTAGGCGCTCAAGCGCCAGGTACCCATTTTTCACCTGGGTTGAGTGCATCACAATGTGGATAAATTTCTTGCTGAAGGAAATTGACGCCATGGGTGAGATTCGAACCTACGACCCTTGGGTTGAAAGGCGAGAGTCAGAACCACTACACCATGACACCTCCACTAAACTTCATGACTTTGGGTATATTTCCTACATGATAGCAACTCCCATAGAGCCTAGAGACTAGGGTCCCTTTGCATATAATGTAAAGTTTATGAAGTTGAATTATGAGCTTGAGCTATCAATTCAAGCAGAATCTTGATCATAAGCAAAATGAAAAGGATGTGGAGTAAACACACAAGGGTATGGAAACAAATCTAAATGAGGAAGTAGAGCGAAAGATAGGACAGGAGCAAGGAGTGACAGATAAAGGAACTCTAATACTTTAACAAAAAATTTAACATAAAGTCACTAGAACTTTGCCTATTACGAGGAATCCGTGATGCTGATTGGCTGTTACACGCCCTTATCATGAAAATTACCATTAATGGCAAAGTTGTCATAATTTTATCTTTTATTCATTCTAAATGCTGATTTTTATTTAGAAACATTCTTAATACCACTGTCTCTAATTATAATGATAATAATACTAATAATAATACACAACATTTATATAGCGCTTAATACGAAGTGTTTCTATGTGCTCTGTGCATTATTACCCGGCTATAGCATGGCTACCATTCGGCGCTCACTGCATTCAAGGAATTTCTTCCTACCGGTACCCATTTACCTCACCTGGGTTGAGTGCAGCACAATGCGGATAAATTATAAAGTATAACATTTCACACTATGAAAACAGGGAAGGATTGATGATGATATAATAACAATAATGATTGCAGGTTTGTAAAGCACTCTATTATGCCCTGAGGGACTCTGGGGGCACAAAATACAACACATATAGGATACAATGAGAAATAATGATACTACAAATCAGTCTATTTTCTTTTTCATCATGTTTACATTGTTTATATCTTGATATATATATGGAACCATATATATTTCATATATGGTTCCATAATTCGTTTTTTTTTCTTCAGTGGTCTATATTTTTTATTGGTAGATGAAACGCAGATTTTATGTTTCCTTCATTGTAGGTGCCTGAACTTTGCGAATATGGGGAGGGGTAAAGAAAGTCGCGGAGAGAGTGTGAGTATGTGTGTCTGAGAGAGATAAAGATAAGGTGTGTGTGTGTGTGTGTGTGTGTGTCCGTCTGTGTGTGGACAAGATGTTAGGGGGATATTGGTGTAGATTGTGTAGTAACTTAAATGGTGTAATGATGTCCATTTGAATGTGTGTGTGCGTGCCTTTATGTTTGTGTGTATGTATCCTTTTTATCTGGGTTTCATGCTCCCATTTACTTTGTACCTCTCACCATTTTTATACTTCACAGGTCCTTTCATAATGTTGTATATTATCTATGTTTTACTTTGCAAATTGAAATCACAATTCAGCTATTAGCGGCAATGATTTTTATTCAATAAACCATGTATCTATCTATTTATCTATTGTAAAATTTGGCAATCATGCAAACCTCTCATCTTGTATAGCTTTCAGCGTCGCTACTGGTTCATAGCCAGATGTAGGGTAGATGTTGGTTACGCCGTGAGTGATGCCGACAATTGGTCCTCCCACCGATGCAAAGATATGGTAGAGCGGAACAGGCAAACACATTTTGTGATCCTTAATTGAAAATCATAAGTGAAAATGTGTCAAAGCTTTAAAGTACAATGGAAATGGTGAGGAAAAATTGTGCTCTTGAATGACAAATAATAAGATTAGAGTAGATGTGCAAATTTTGCTGAAATACAATATCAAACTAAATAAAAGGAAGACTGATTAATTCTAAATCCTGAATCATCAGATTTTAAAGTAAATGAAGAGGATTCATCATTTTAAAATATCCATTTCACATATTAAAACTAGTTGCCTACATGAACCTTGTAAAATTGATTTTAATTCAATGTGCTTGTCATATGTTGTGCAAAAGATACCATGACAAGGATAACCTATATGAAAGCTGTCAGGCTTATTTCTGAAAAAATCAGAAGGTCAAAACTGTCAAAAACTTGATGTTTTCCTTTCACCCATTTTTTCCGACTTCAGATCAGCCACTTCCATCTGATTTTGATGTGACTGGTTGTATCAACAATAAATTAAACTTACTCCCTTATGGTAGCTAACTCTGTATCCTATGTGGTGTCTAATGTCAACAATAATTGAAACTTACTCTCTTATGGTAGCATATGTGGTAGCCCTGGTTGACAATAAATCAAACTTACACCCTTATGATAGCCAACTCTGTAGCCTATATGGCGTGCAATGTTAACATTAAATTGAACTTACACCCTTATGGTAGCCAAATCTGAAGCCTATGTGATGTCCAATGTTAACAATATTTGAATTTACTCGCTTATGGTAGCCAAGTTTGTTGCAAATGTGGTGTCCAATGTTAACATTAAATTGAACTTACTCGCTTATGGTAGCCAACTCCATAACCTAAGTGGTAGCCCTGGTTCACAATAAATTGAATTTACTCCTTTGTGGTAGCCAACTTTGTAGCCTATGTGGTGTCCAATGTTAACATTAAATTGAACTTACTCGCTTATGGTAGCCAACTCTGTAGCCTATGTGGTAGCCCTGGTTGACAATAAATGAAACGTACACCCTTATGGTAACCTACATGGTAGCCCTGATTGACAATAAACTGAACTTATGGTAGCATATATGGTAGCCCGAGTTGACAACGAATTAAACTTACTCCCTTATCATAGCCAACTCTGTAGCCTATGTGGTAGCCCTGGTTGACAACAAATTAAACTTACTCCCTTATCATAGCCAACTCTGTAGCCTATGTGGTAGCCCTGGTTGACAAGTCTGTGGTGCGTCATAGTTGCTCCTTTAGGGCTCCCTGTTGTGCCCTGCAACATAAAGGGAAATACACTTTAATAAAAAAGGGGAGTCACAGAACATCAAAGAATGATTTTGATTGGCGCATTCCGATCAACTGCAACTTGCAATCATTTGAACAACATCCCTTTAGTCAAGAATATAGAAACATTTACACCATTAGATTAGTTTTGTGGACTTGAAATGTGACAACATAAATGTATAAACTTCTCTTTAAATACACTTATAACTCTCTTGCCTGAATAAGATCCAGATCCTAAAATGCTGCCTAAAAATATTCAGCTTAACAATCAACTTTGAGTGCTCCATAAAAATATGACCTACATAGGCACACTCTGCAGTAATAATGCATGCATAGTACACTTTATTTCATTTAATACATAGAATCATCAGTGTGCCTGTATAACTCCTTCTTTTTTACACTTGTCGCTGGAGGTGGCGTGGTGTAGTGGTTCTGACTCTCGACTTTCAACCCAAAGGTAGTAGGTTCGAATCCCATCCATGGCGTCAATTTCCTTCAGCAAGAAATTTATCCGCATTGTGCTGCACTCAACCCAGGTGAGGTGAATGGCCGGGGTACCGGTAGGAAGAAATTCCTTGAATGCAGTGAGCATCGAATGGTAGCCATGCTATAGCCGGGTAATAATGCACAGAGCGCTTAGAAACATTTCGTATTAGGCGCTACATAAATGTTGTGTATTATGATGTTATCATTATTATGTACACAGTCTACAGTTCCTTATGGATTAATGCTACCTAAATGATTGATGGTGTTCATAAACTAAGCTGTGAGTTTATGAGGCTTCACAATCAACATTTAGTGCTCCATAAAAGCTAAATTGACAATATGACCAATATAGGCACACTGTGCATGACTAGTGCATCCATAATACACTTATTCATTTTACATGATGATGTCTGTATAACTTTCTTCTTTTTTCCATTTTTTCACCAATTTGAATGTAATAACATAGGTCAGATACCTTGATTTGATAGCTGAATTTGATAAAAACAAAATCATTATGTACGAATACTTACAGAAGTGAACATGACAGTAATTGGATCGTCAAACTGCACTTTCTTCACCAATTCTTCAACTTGGATCTGGTGTTCACTGGTCCCCATGTCGATGACATCATCAAACATGTAAGCTCCGGGGAAATCCCCCTTGCCTAACATGACGATGGACTCTAGCATTGGCAAGCTGTTGAAAAATGATGAATGTGAAAATAATCTTTTTTAAAGGAAATTTGTAATTAAGTTAAACATCTGTAGACAGCAGTAATTGATTGGAAAGCAATAAACATGACATACTTTCACACATTTGGCACTTGGCACTGTTTATTATAATTGTTATCATAATTCTTAGCCATATCCATCTGGCAGAGCCCTAAGGATCGAAATCTTGTTTGGATGCTGTCAACTGACCAACACTCTTAAAATAGCCGAACCTTAACTTTGTTTTTGTTTTTGTTTTTTTTTAATTTTCACTCAAATTGGAAACTCAAAGCAAAATTATAAATACACATGTGGAATACAACTTGAAAAGTGATTCTTTTCATCCTACCGACACCATTTTTTTCAAATATGACATTTGACAATTTTTTTTTGTTGCAGAGGGGGGGGGGGTGTCTTATTAAGGTAATTGCGATACACAAGCTCCTGGCCCGAAAATGGCTACAATCCAAGGAATAAGGGGAGAAGAAATCCTCTATGAAATAAAGAGGGAGAATATCAATTACCTTTTGCTCTTAAGTCTTCCTGGATCTGATTTCTGCAGTTCGGGGCACACTGTGCACAGCATCTCATAATAGTTCTGGGTCTTGTATGTCTGAGCTGAAACAATAGCCTTCACTCCAGCCTGGAAATGTAAATATAATGGAATAGCATTATGTCCCAACTATATGTTTGTCTGTTATTTCTGGTGATTTGGGATAAATTATAAATCATTAGTCTGTGTTCGTCAATATAAAGTGGATTGATCTTTAGAGGGACATATTTGGGGAAAATACACTTGTTTCACTTTACTCCTAAAATTAAGGTATATTTTTTAAATCTTATCATAACTTTTTTGTGGGTTAATCATCTGCCTAAAGGGTGTGAACCACAGGGCTCTTAGTTAAAACCAGATTAATGATTTCCTATGAAATAGTATGCTTCTTCATGTCATGTTATTCATTCTTTTTTCATTTTGTATTTATACTGGAATATAATATCCCACTGATGCCACCATGTTGGCTGATAACTATGACATTGATTAACAAATCTGGAAGAAGAAAAAAGGGAACATTCTACCTCTATATACTAATGTTGTGTTCTATCAAAGAATCCTCGTAAAATACTTTAGAAGATTTGTTCTTCATTATGTCATGCTGTTGATTGTCTATTCATGTCATATTTTTACTAAAATTGTATCCCACTGCTGACTCCAAGTTACCAGAAATCTAAAAAGGTGATACAATTTCTGGAAGAAGAAAAAAGAAAAACATTCTATCTCTGCACTAGTGACATGTACTGTCGTAAAATCCTTGTGCAATACATTACAGTTTGTTATTCAAATATCCCTTTTAAAGGTAATGCTATATTCTTAAGACAAATTCTGATTGAAACATTTAAAAAGTTGTTCTATTGATGTGGTCATATAAGAGCCCCAAATTTACAAACCTTATGCAAGGTATACTTGTAGTTCAGGCTACGTTCATTGTGATTAACATAGCTCCAACCATTACAGCTGCAAGCTAAGTAAAAAAAAAATATGTTGCTATGTTAGGTTCACTAACCTTGTGCAAGGTATACTGCACCTCAGTGGGTCTGTAAGCTAGGTTGATGGTGACCAAATAGCCCCAATCCTAGCAGCTGCAAACTGGGTCAACCTAATACAAAATTATTTAAAAGTCGGCATATTTGTTGCTATGTTGGTTTACTGACCTTGTGCAAGGTATACTGCAGCTCAGTGGGTCTGTAGGCGAGGTTGATGGTGACCAAGATAGCGCCGATCCTGGCAGCTGCAAACTGGGTCAGGACCCATTCCGAGGTGTTTGAACCCCAGACCCCAATCCGATCTCCTTTCCCCAGTCCTATGGCCAAGAAGCCTGCTGCCACTCGGTCAACCTGAAGTGTGGGGGAGAGAAAAAAATTAACAATATTCAAAGTATTGAATGTTCCAAAAATGTACTCACGAGTGTCTTCCAGTAGTATCTACTTTGTATATATTCATAATTTAAGTTTTTGTTATTCTTGAATTGTCCTTTTCTGCGGCTTGAGCACATTATTCACGTGGAATCTGTGGTATTAGAAGTACCCCGTATTATCATTATCATTAGAAAGGAAGAGAAAAGAGAAGGAAATTACAATATCATGCAAATAATGTATTCAGCTCATAATCGCAATTTTATTGATACAATAAGAGATAGAATTTAATCAAAGAGGATCTCCTAATTACAAAAAAAAACTATCTATACACTTTCAGCAGCTGCTTGTAGGAAAAGGAAATGTCTTATTTACTGAAAGAAATATATGAAAATAACACTGTACATTCAAAATACAGCGTTGCACAACTATCATTTGAAGACTTTATGGAATATGGTACTGTTATTTGTTCAGCAAAACTTGAGAAGGGGTGACATTTTTGTTGGTCTTAAGGAAATTTTAAAGAGTATTTGAATGACAATGATTGTGAATATCAAAGATTCTGCAAACAGTAATAACATTTCTTGAAGATTGTTGATTACAATCAGTAATTACTTCACAAAAACATATTGCTACCATAACCAGAATTTAAAAGATGGCTATATTGATACAAGGAATAATTTGATTATTGAATATCATATACAAGTTTACAAAAATACTGCTTTTAATAAATATACAAATATATAAATAGAACAAATTTGTGCTGAACAAATATATAAATATATATAAAGGTGAGATCTATTTCTATCAACAGGCAAATATAGTTCACTATTTATGGTTCAAGTGTTTGTATCTTGATAACAGGTCTCACATAATAAAAAAAATCAGTTTATTGGTTTTTTTTCTTGAAATATTCTATTTTCATATCATGCAAGGAAGCAAACTTGATAAGATGCTTGTTCAATGTCTAGTTGATTTATTTACAAGTCCATTGATAATGAAGAAACCACTTTAGTCTGTGATTATCAATAGAACAAATAGTAAAATTGTGTGTGTAAATTGATAAATCAATTTACCTTGCTTACAGATACATTCTAATTAGGTTATCACATTTTTTCACTTATGAAACAAGACCAATGCTGTTTTTCAAGAAAGAGCTAATCGTTACATTCTTTACTTAGTATTTACCAGCTTTTGCTATTAATATGGGCAATTTCATTAGTTAATAGCAAGTTACCCGTTGAGAGGCATTTTAAAATTATCTGACTTCTGTCTGAGTCATATGATCACATTATTATTCTTATAAATATATTTCTGAAGATTAAGTTCAACATGAAGGATGTGATGATAATATTTGATTTTGAACAACAAATGTTGTTGAAGAACAAATGAAGAAGTAAAAACTGGACTGAAAATGATATTCAATGAGCTGATGTTCTGATGGCAAACAGCTGTCTTAATCATGGCAAATGATGTCCCACAAAAGATGGAATATGATTGATATATCAAAGTTTAGAATGAAAGTGAATTTTTTTCTCAAATCATGAGCTCACCTCTTCCCTAAACTGGCTGAAGGTTAGACGCACGCCTTCCTCCACGAAGACAAAAGCCTCATGATCCGGCTTCCGCTCCGCAATATCATCCATGCACTGCCCAAGGGTCTTCCCCACGAGAGGCGGAGCCATACCCCCTTGGGTGTAGCTCATAGTCAGTTTTGGGGCTGGGGTGCAATCTCGCGCCTCTCCAGCTTCCGATGACGAAGTGGAGGAGGATGACGTAGAAAATAAACGAGGAGATGACGAGGAAGATGAAAATGGGAAAGAGGATGATGGGGAGGAGATAAGGGAGGAAAAGGAGGAGGTAGTAGAGGAAAATGAAAGAGGTGAGGACGATGGCGATGATGAGGACAAGGAGGAGGACGATGACGAGGATGTTAAGAGAAGTGGTGATGAGGAAGAAGAAGAGGAGAATGAGGGAGATCCGGAAAGAATAGAACGGCCAGGAGTGAGTCTGGACTGTGTAAGGAGGTCTCTCCGATTCTGGTCGGACCGATAGGATGTCGGTAGAGGTGAACATGATGTATGGTAGCATGGTGCAGGTTTTCCTTGGTTTGGTGATGGAAAAGGGATCCGCAATCTAGAAAATAGAGTTAATAGAACATATCATTTATGAACATCTTTCAAACATTTCTTAAAGAGGTCTTTAGTGAAGGCATATCTAACCAACAATCAAAATTAAGATTATATAATCAAGATAAATGATTGTATAATATTGTTCGCCATAACCATAGGTAACTAAATTTTTATTCTTGGAAATTGCATCTGGCTAATATCACAGACTGGACACTATTACTCTTTCCAACTATACCAGTATATTATTTTTGTCTCTTCAAAATAAATACATTGAAATCGTTGATTAAGCATCTATGCTATACCAAAAATGACCGAAGACTATACAGATATGACATATTTCTTACAAATATTTTATTCCCTGTAAAATTACATGAATGTCAAAAACATGGTTAGACATTTATATGAAGAATGAATAATTCATAGATCCCAACCAGGGAGGTGTTTCACCAAGATAAGAAAGACGTTACGCTCGACTGGTACCCGTCCGTGTGCGTAATAATTCATAATAGTGCGCGCATTCAGCGCAAGAATTGATACCAGTCGAATGTAAAGTTGTGCGTAACTTTAAGAATGACTTGGTGAAACACCTTCCAGATGTTATATATAGATTATAATAATAATAGGGGCAACATACACTGTACCTGCTAGTTAGGTGGTTTGAATTGGACCAATTACTCTGTCTTCTGGTGTTCACTGTCTGCAAACAGGTGCTAGACAGCGCCCTCCGGTGACTGCGAAGGGGTAATCCTCTCTCTAGGTTTGCCTGTCCAAGCTTCAGTACAGCTGTAGTCATACTGCTACCAGATATGATCCTTCTACTCAATGGCCCACTCTTCATACACTGTCGTAACATATTCTACTCTCAATTACAGCTTTGTCGGTCAAAGCAAATACTAAAGTGATGGAAGAAATATATGTTCCTGCCAAGGTAGATTTAGAGGACACACATATGCCTCAATGCCATTAAACGATAGAAACAAACATCAAAGGCATAGCAGAGATACCACATGAAATGTTGTTTTTCAAGAAATGCCTCCTTGTGACTAAAAACCCTCAAAGCTAAGAAGCGTGCCCTGACATTGAACACAACTATTTGCCGTCCTAGACATTGCCTTCAGTAAGCCAGGGTTGTAAGATTATACAGCTAACTCTGGGTCTACTAAGTGGATAAGATAGTTTGACCCAAATGCAAATACACCTATCGATTCAGATACCTATTGATATAGCAATGTCAACAAGATACTGCCCTTTGGCCTATATTTTTTTTTCAGTGACAAATTTAGCTTGAGTGGAGTTGTTAATCACGGTAGTAGAAAGGTCTGAATTAAAAAATGTGTCAAAGATTTAGGCAAACAGCAGAGTTTTCCTTCAAGATAGAACTACACTAATAAAATGAACAGATTTTGTTTGCATAATGTTATCTAAAAGGATGAACCAAAGTTTCAGATTGGTTTCAGATTTCAGGTGAAAGAGCGGTTCAATTTCTTTCCTATATTAGTGATGTAAATGTCACCTCACAAGCTAGTAATTTATTACACTGAAAAAATGTGAGAAGTGTGGAAAACAAATCATAAACGACTTTGAAAGACTCCATAGATAAACAAACATGAAAAACAATTCCACTTAATATAAAACTGATCACACCTAGACCGTGACATGCATGTACGAAGATTTGTCAATATTACTGACAATGTCATCCCCATGGTTAACCAAGGACCTTGCAAGCTGCAATACGATGCATCAATAATATCCAAAAATTACGATCAAAATTATTGTTTGAAAATGAACTGAAGAATTAAGAGAATTGTGGAAAACAATTATCAATGGCAAATATAGGACCACTCCATTGATAAATAACACAAGAAAAACAACTCCTCTTTAATATAAAACTGATTAAACCTAAATAATGACATGTATATGTCAATACTTGGTCAACACAAGTAACAATAAACATCCCCATGATTAACCAAGGACCTTGCAAGCTGCAATACGATGCATCAATAACATCCGATACTTCAGTAAAAATTGTTGTTTGGAAGTAATAAGTTCATCTCACTTGAAGAAGTTTTGAATGTATTGACCATGAGACATCCCATGACCGGGGAGGTGTTTCACCAAGATAAGAAAGACTCTACGCACGACTTTACATTCGACTGGTATCAATTTTTCTGCGTATAATTCATAATAGTACGCGCATTCAGCGCAATAATTGACACCAGTCGAACGTAAAGTTGTGCGTAACTTTAAGAATGACTTGGTGAAACACCGCCCTGGGATTCTAAATCTAGGTCGCTACACACAAGTTGACAAAAGACTACACATTGTGTTCCTATTGTTCTGGTAAACCCTTTGCACACTGATTTGTATTTTCAATTTATAGTTAATAATGACCATTATCTTGATGTTTACTGTAAATCTGAAATTACAGTCAACCTTGCCGAAGTCGAATTTGTGTAAGTTGAATAATTGCTTAAGTCGAAGGTCTTTTCAAGTCCTCATCTCTTTTACCCCTCATAAGGCTCTCTTATGATAGAGAAAATTCATTATAATTACTAAAATTAATTATATTCATCAGCGCAATACAGGGTTTGTTTTTTATGGTGTAATCTTGACAGTGTAAAATAAACAATGATATGAGTGATGGTGTTATGGTTATTCAATCTCTTTGTCAGTTGGAATGAAATTGGTTCAAACATTTGTAAAAAAAATAATCTTGGTTTGCTCATACAGTATTGACTAAGAAATTACCTATTCAGTAGTAATATTTGAAAACAGGTCATATGCAATAACGAGAGGACTCTTTTATTACTACTAATAATAATGAACGTTTTTATATAGCGCTTATCACTCGCACAGGGAAAGTCCGTAAGCGCTTGGAAAGAAGGATGAATAGAGATATAGAAATACTAATAATACTTTGGCCCTATACATGGATAATGGAATAAGCTAATAAGGCAATAAGAATAAGGAATATGGTCGATAATTGGGTAACATCAAACAGGTTTGTTGCAACAAACTTAAAAGAATAATGAAAGGTTTAAACTTAACCCAGAGACATAACTAAGCACATTGTAAACAGAAAATCATTGGCAAATCATTCCAGAGTTCAGCTGAAGCATTTTTGAAAGTGTGAGATCCATAATATTTTGTCTGTGTGTTTGGCATGACCAGAAGGGATTTGTTATTTGACCTTAGTCTTCTATTTCGTGCTTGTCAAGCTGTTGGTGGAGAAAAATCAATCCCATTCAGTTGTTGGAAGTGATGACTCCTTTTTAAAATATAAGTATGTTGCAACTAAATCTTATAAAAAAATAGACTTCATTCCAGGTACTTTCATCCGAAATTGAATTTGTCAAAACTAATTACATGTTTACAAATAATTTCTTTTAAACGTGGATATACTTTATCCTTTGACACTCAAGACAGACTAGACTATTTAATACAAATTTGAATATCATTTAAAATACACTTCATTTATTCTTTTCAATTCGAAGTAACATTCTTATAATTCATAATTAATACGCTAAAAATTGATCATACCCACAGACATACCACATTATCAAATTCAAACCTAACAAATAAAAATATAACAAACTGTAATAAAATTATATTCACCAACATGACTACATTGGGAGTTGCAGTTTGGGGCTCTTTTTAATTTTTTTTTCCTTCAAATTTTAGTTTCATATTATAATACTAGCTCTCATACATTTAAGAAACCGTTCACTGACTGTTTTAAATTGGAACGAAAAATATTCTTTGGTTCATTGGTACAGAACATTCTCACAGGCTTCAACACCTATTGCTATTTAAAATACTTTGGAAGATCATTCAAAAATCCGAGGTAGCATGGCACACACATATAAAGGCATCATAAAAGACCTAGCATTAACTAGTTTTAACATTAAAGAATAGTAATTAAATAATAAGTAATGTATTATAGAGATTAACATGAATGGAGCACAATGAAATTATTCTTAACCCAGACATGCCAACTGACATGTTAAACTGTTAAATCATATTTAACGCCCTCTCTTGGTTATAAGAATATTTTGCTTGTTATCCGGCATATACAAAGTTATTTCAGAGATTTGACAATAAAATCATAAAAAGGTATACACAACAATAACATTCTTAGATTTTCATCCAATTCTGTGCATGAAAAGTTGTCCTTTATCAAAAAAGACAATATTGAATTAGTATCGGGTAAACAACACTGAAATATTTTGCACATTTTAGGTTTTAACTTTTCCAAAGCTCGTTCATTTTTCGCACAATCTGTTGTGCAACATGTACATTATACTATATTTTATTTTATATCGATTTGAAGACAACATTTGGTGATAAAAATATTTGCTTTTACCAAAACTTTACTTGGGCTTTAACTTTTCTGCCACTGGTGCTGTTTATTCATCAACATCATTTACCAGAAGAAATGTTTTTACATGGCATATTAAAAAAGGTTTTAAATAGCAGGTAGAAGCTCATTTGTAATTTCACGTTCCAAATAATTGCTGGTATCCATCAATTTTGGTATCTCTCATTCAAATGTAAGTAAAGACTGAGAATACGATGTTTGGCTGGCATTCCTGCTAACCAGTAATTTGTTTTTGCATGAAAGAATATCTCATAATTAGACATATTCCTATTCAGATTATTTGTATCACAATCACCACCGCCAATCTCAAGATTTGTCTATGATCAAAGTATCTTGTGAAGAATCTATTTGGCGAAAAGAAATATTTGGCAATGACAGTATTGAGACAGTATTGAAAGTTTTTAGATTAAAATCAACGAGATTAAAATACATACATTAGACATTCGGGGATTACGAAAACCTCTTTGGCAAATAGTATAAAGGAATGTGTACCACGTGATAAAATACAGTCAAAAAGGTTTCAGTTATTTCAATCATTCCTGTATCTCATGTGGGAAGATACATAATATTGACATGCATGTAGGGACCATGAAGTGCTTCTGCAGGAAAGGGAAAAACCCTAGTTTGGAATTTATGCCAAGTTTAAATCCACTGTTCTCAAATATAACAATTCATATAAACGTTCAATAATCAGATATCCCTTTAAATTTCAACTGACGTAGGTAATAGCTCGAATGACAATTTCATATCCATGATTCAATATAATCAAAAGTGCTTAGCACTGTGAAATCATGGTGGAAAATGCAGACCAACACACATATTATGTCTTGATGTTCACTATAAGGATAAGTTCAAGAAACCTTGCAATTCTCCCTAACACATATAGCTCTCCAAATCTAAACGCCTGCAGCGCACTNAATACTGTAAGAGCTGAAATTTTTGCTGGGATGTTATTTTCCCTAATTTTGCAACCACGAATTTGCTTAAATTTTCACTCATCAGAATGTCCGTACACTTGTGTACAATGATTTTCAAAAAACATGAAGATAGCGACCCTCTAACATATTGTTTTCTGAAATTCACTGATTTCTAATATTGGCTATTCATGGTCAACATTTAGAAATACACATAACATGAACTAATTCTTTGTTACGTCACTGTTTATTTTTATGACTCTGAACCAAAACAATAAAAACCAATGATGCAAATGTTACTGTGACAAGCCATTGTAGTTGCCAATTGTTCTTTTTCATATTTGATTGAAATGTCAGAAGCTTTCACCCTAAAACTTAGTCCCCCTCAGTATTCCTAGCCTCCAAAATAGCCAAGTATTTTTATGGTTGACCCTACTCCTATCTTTTTATTTGGGGATTGGAGGTGACTTTTTAGGCCTCCTCAACCTTTTTGGGGGTAAGCCCGAAGCGTGTAAAGCTTGCACCATGAATTTTGGTGCCTTTTTTTTTTTTTAATTTCATGCTTTTGAGAAACCAAATTTGTAAAAGATTTTCTATAATTATCAACCTTACCATGATTAAAGGTTTGTGAAAAGGGCATATTTTTATCATCACTTGACTATTTATTTCAACAAATGTTAAAATGAAAAGTAGATATTTGAAGATGTCCAACCCCCTCCCTCCCGGGATATCAAATGATTACATGAAACTAAATAATGCTAGTGTGTTTTTTTTTCAATTCAAAATAAAAAAGAACCCCACAAGCATTAAGTTTCATGTTCCATCACCCAATATCCCTGGAGGGAGGAGGATGGACATCTTCAAATATCTACTTTTCATTTTAATATTTGGTAGAAATAAATGGTCAAGTGATGACAAGCCAATCAAACCAATCAAACATTTCAATGGTTTGTCATAGTAATTGTTGCTAGGTCAGGGTTTATTGCATCCAAGCAGTAGTTTATTGTTGGTAAGCTAAGTCATAAAAACACTGACGATGAGCGATTCTCTACATAGACTCAAACAAATTTGTAAAAAACATTATGAAAAATTTCTTACCCGGTGTGGAACCATCTTGTCTCATCAATAACTTCATTCGTCTTTACTTCGTCATTCCAATATCCAACCATAGTGGTGTAGCCTCGACTGCAGAGCTCTCCTGGAGTGTTATATGGCACTAAATCTCCTGTTCCAGGATCAATTATTTTGATCTACAGAGACAAAAGAAGAGAAATTAAGTAATCTCTGTCAATGTTTTTTACTTGACCATTCAAACAGTCTACCATAGCCATAGCATCTACTGCATAGTTCCCAAGGAGTGCTGTATTGCATAAAATATTGTGTTGGAGAGTCAATTACTTTGATCTATAACAAACAAGAGAACTTAAATTCATAATTTACTGAATTTTCATAATCTTCTTTTTTTCTTCATCTTTTATCTTTCAAACCATAATACAAACTGAACACGATATTCACAATATTTGTTCACTAACTGTACTTGTGCAAAAACTGCTTTGTGTAATCTACATCAAACACCTCCTTCCCTGCAAAAGAGTCAATTTTTTGTTTGATGTCTGTAACATATTAAAACAAAATGAGACACAAATAGAGAACTGTGTGGCTCTTATAATGTGGAAATGTATATCCGAAAGTCATCATATGACCCTTGGATAGAATGATTTATAATATCCCCCACCTGGCCACCCCTATACTCCCAACCTCCGCAGTCTACAGACAAAACGTACCCTCATCCCTCCCCATCCCTAGTCTAGATGGTTGTAAAGAATAGACATACATACCTCATTGTGTGGGGCAGGCTTTCCAACAGTTGATACTCTCAGATCTACAGGGTCGTGCATCTCAGTTTGATAGATGATGGGGCTTACTTCAGTCAAACCATACGCAATCTTTAATTTCAACCAACCATAAAGACCCCTTCCCCTCCTCCTCCCCAAGTCTAGATAGTATACAATGGACATACACACCTCATTGTATGGTGCAGGCTTTCCGACAGTTGAAACTCTAAAATCGACAGGGTCATACATCTTAGGGGGTGTTGCTCAAAATCAACTGCAACTTTGCAAATTGTAACGCCCATTTTCATTCGCGCGTGGTGTGAGCAATTAACAAGACGCGCAAGAAACAATGATTTTGATTGGCGTGTAACGATCAACTGCAACTTACGATCAATTGCAACCTTTGAGCAACACCCCCTTAGTTTGATAGATGATGGGACTCACTTCAGTCAAACCTCATGCAATCTGATAAAAAACATACAGCCTCCTTTCCCTCCACTCCCTATCCCCACTCGGGTTGTAAAGAATTGAAATACACACCTCATTGTGTGGTGCAGGCTTTCCAACAGTTGATACTCTCAGATCGACAGGATCATGCATCTCAGTCTAACAGATTCACTGAAGTCAATCCTCACACAATCTATGAAAAAATCCTTATACCTCCTTCCCCCTACCCCTTACCTCTCCCCAATGTCGGTACTAAAGAATGGACAAACGAACCTCATTGTGTGGTGCAGGCTTTCCAACAGTCGATACTCTCAGATCGACAGGGTCATGCATCTCAGTCTAACAAATGACAGGGCTCACTTCAGTCAAACCATAAGCAATCTATAATTGAAACCAACCATAAAGACCCCTTCCCCTCCCCCTCCCACAAGTCTAGATAGTATACAATAGACATACACACCTCATTGTGTGGAGCAGGCTTTCCAACAGTCGATACTCTCAGATCCACAGGGTCATGCATCTCGGTCTGACAGATGACCGGGCTCACTTCAGTCAAACCATATGCAATCTTTAATTGAAACCAACAATAAAGACCCCTTCCCCTCCTCCTCCCCCAAGTCTAGAGAGTATACAATGGACATACACACCTCATTGTGTGGAGCAGGCTTTCCAACAGTTGAAACTCTAAAATCGACAGGGTTATACATCTTAGGGGGTGTTGCTCAAAATCATCTGCAAATCAACTGCAACTTTGCAAATTGTAACGCGCATTTTCATTCGCGCGTGATGATCGCATTTAACAAGACGCGCAAGAAACAATGATTGTGATTGGCGTGTACCGATCAACTGCAACTTACGATCAATTGCAACCTTTGAGCAACACCCCCTTAGTTTGATAGATGATGGGACTCACTTCAGTCAAACCTCATACAATCTGTTAAAAAAACATACAGCCCCCTTTCACTCCACTCCCCATCCCCACTATAGGTTGTAAAGAATTAATATACCCACCTCATTGTGTGGAGCAGGCTTTCCCACAGTCGATACTCTTAGATCTACAGGGTCGTGCATCTCAGTCTGACAGATGACAGGGCTCACTTCAGTCAAACCATAAGCAATCTAAAAAAAAAAGCAATCATGAAAGACTTCATCTTGTATAGTATCTCTTATACAGGACTGGAATCATTTGACAGGAAATCCAACTATATTGTACTACTTCTTCATAAAATTAGCGATGTTAACTTCTCCATTCTCTATCTAGAATATTTCAATTAAACACATTGATGAACCTGATTCTCCATTAATGAAAATGCATAACAAGGTTACAGGTTGCTTAATTGTGAGGAAGTGCTTCCTCTGTTACAAATTTATTAAATGTTGCATGGCGATCCAGCCATAATAAATGTTGACAAACTGCTTATGTTGTATCGGCTAAAGTTGGGACATTTTTATGAAACACACTGTATATCTTCTGTCACATCTATTCACCAGTGACCATATTCATTTGTTTGCTTGTTTTGTAGTTTCAATGAGCAAAGGCGAAACTGCTGATGTCATATTGGCTAAAGTTGTAACATTTTTATGACACTTACTGTACAACTTACCGTTACATCTTTCATATTCATCAGCGACCGGGTCTGTTTCATAGCTTCAATGGGACAAGGTGATACGGCCATAATGCTTGTTGATAAACTGCTCATGTCGTATTAACTAAAGTGAGGACATTTTTATGAAACACATTGTATATCTTCCCGTCACATCTTTCATGTTCATCAGCCATCGTGTTTGTTCCATAGCTTCGATTGGACAAGGCGATCCAGCCATGATACCAAATAATAATCTGCTCATGTCTTATATTGACTATGGTTGTAACATTTTTATGACACACGTTGTATAACTTACCGTCACATCTTTCATATTCATGAGTGACCGTGTCTGTTTCATAGCTTCAATAGGACAAGGTGATCCGGCCATGATACCCGTTGATAAACTGCTCATGTCGTATTGGCTAAAATTAGGATGGTTCAGCATGTCGATAAACATAGTGGGGGTTCCATATTGCGATGTTATTCTATGAGACAAGGAAATGATAAAACAATGATAAAATTTAAAGGGGAATTACACCCAGACAATAATGTACTTTCAACAAATGAAGAAAAATCAGATGAACAAACTGTAAAAATTTGAGCAAAATTGGATAATCCGTTCAAAAGTTATGAATCTTCAAAGTCATCATTTCCACCTGTGCTGGGCATCCTTGAAATGGCATGCGTATAGCTAATTAGCATAATCTGTGATGTCATACATGGAGAACTCCTCATTCACTTTGTATATAAATTTAT
>BQKZ01003869.1:9447-28522 GCA_036244855.1 Temnopleurus reevesii
TGATGATGATGATGATGATGATGATGATGATGAAGATGCTGATGATGATGGTGATGATGAAGGTGATGATGTTGATGATAATGATGGTGATTATGATGATGATGATGATGTTAATTCTAATTGAACTCATCATTCAGAATATCAATTATGATTATCAATTGTGATTATGATGATGATGATGATGATGCTGATGATGATGATGATGATGATGATGATGATGATGATGATGATGAAAATGCTGATGATGATGGTGATAATGAAGGTGATGATGTTGATGATAATGATGGTGATTATGATGATGATGATGATGATGATGATGATGATGATGATGATGATGATGATGATGATGATGATGATGATGATGTTAATTCTAATGGAACTCATCATTCAGAATATCAAAAAAGGCCACAGACTAAATAAGATTATGTGATAATACCACGTACCCCCACTTTTTCAGTATATGCCTCCAAACATTTGACAATGTGAAAAACTAATGTTCAGCTCCTCCACTTTCATGAAATTTCGATATGCCAATGGAAGTTTATAAACTCCTCAAAAAAGTTTAGAAATCTAAGTTTACGGACACATAGCAAAAATATGGGAAATTTTATTTCCATATCGGTCGAGTCATATCACTGAAAGGAGTGATGTATTACTTGTAGATTGGCACCTCATTTATTTACAGATGTTATTTCATGGCTGAGCAATTCCCTATGAAATCAACAAAGGTATGAGAGTAAAAACTGCAAAGTTTGTAATTGACTTATTGTAGTGTCGGTGGTTTTGAATGGATAAAATTGATGCAAGGGCAGGATAAAACGATTAATTAAAGAGTGAAATAATGAATAAATGAGCTGTTTTCAGGTGGAATTTTTAGATTGTTACCAGTCGTTGTAATAAACATCTTTATATGATGATTAGCATTGATTAATTGTTATTTTATTGATCGATCTATACATTCACAGGTTTGTATCCATTCAAATCCATAGTTTAACAACGTGACTACAATAGATCAATTACTGATTTGCAGCTTTTGCGTCCATACTTTTTTTTATACTTCAAAGAGACTTACTCAGCCATGAAATACCCTCTTGAAAGAAATGAGGTGTCATTCTTAAGATAATAAAACATTCTTTTCAGTGATGTGACTCGATATGGAAATACATTTCCCGTATTTTTGCTATGTGTCCGTAAACTTAAATTTCCAAACCTTTTTTGAGGAGTTTATATTGTAGGATCCTTCACTTTAAAAAAGAAAGGTGACGTTTTTCCACACAGTATGTGCTTTCTCATATTCATCGAATTGAATCTTCTCGTTATTCACGCAGCAAAGATAGCCAGACAGTTAATAGGTATCAATTGTATTTATTCATATATATTTTTTGTTTGATTTCACGAATTAGCACTCATTTGAAATCATATTATTTTGAAAACGGGAGTTATTTTTTTTGGCCGTGATGAGATGGCGCTCTTCTGTTCTTTTATTTTTACACACAGAGTTTCACCGCAGAAATTTACATAACACTATTCAGTGGTATACAGTATTACAGTATACAGTATTAATAATCATTCTGAAATCAGAGTACTACCCAAGTGAATATATTCTTTCATTATTTTCCATTATCATTTTCGCTCCACCCCGGCCTCTTCCATGCACCACCGCATACTCACTCACTGGGAAAATGGTTTGACCCATTAAACTGGCAACATACCGTCCACAAAAACTACTTGAACATTATTTTGCACAATTATTGGTTTAAAAGTGCCCAACTATTGATGGAATTACAAATTTAACATATTTCATCCACTTTATGTGGACAACATGTATAATACGCCAAAGTTGTTGTTGTTGGTTGGCATGCAGACGAGGTATCATTGCGTTTGATGACGGTTGCTAGGAACGGCACCTTTTCATGATCAATTGGGTCTTCATTTGTGTCTGATTTTATTTGTGACGTTATTTTGTGTGTACGCGGATCTAAGGCATGCTTGGCGGTTGTCTTTCTTTTCATCGATGTAAAAGTTTGATTTTTCACTAAACATGTTAAATGTAAGTCGTAAAATGCAAAACTGTTCTAAGTTGATTTATATTTTATGTATTTTATGTTGTTGCACATGTATACACGTAAAATAAATACCTCGGAAGGAGGATAAAAAGAAAAAGAAAATGTGGATAGCATGTTGCCAAATGCGTGTGTAAACCTCAGTGTACCAGTATAACACTACCCTCACGAAAAGAATACCCATCATCAATTATAAATTGTGAATATGAATACCGATTTTAATGACAACGGTTGCTATGCACCTAAAATTTATACAAAGCCCAAGATCAGCTTCGTATTGTCCCGTGTGATAACCTTCACGCTGTACAGAGTACAGTAATTTGTTTACCATTATCACCTTGGCAATAGTGGAGGCGCGTGTGTACATATCATTCATTCTTATTTCTGAATAGCAGAACAACGTGGAGTCGACTAACAAATGTTGCGTAATGTTGTTTTCAATTAATATTGCTTCGTCATTGAATGTTTGACTAGTTCAGCCTTGATTGCGCCGTTCCTCGATAACAGTATAACGCATTCTTATACCATCGCTCCTTTAGGAATTCTGTGGTATATTTACCTGGTATTTTACCTGGTATATAGGTCACTTAACAAGCAGTATCATGTGATACTATCAGTACTCGTGTACTTTGACCAACGTATGCATTAGCAAAAGGTGTGTTTCTACACAAAGTGGTAAACATCGGCCTTTAAGCTACTAGTCTATGCAACGGAGCGGAAGGAAATGTATTCTGATAGAGCCGAGACTTCTAATTTTCAGAAGAAATCTATTCTAATTTTCAGAAGAAGCCTACATACAGCTTCATGGAACCTGTAATAATTCCAAGTACTCAGCTTTTCAACGTGACCACTGTTTATTTGATGTATGATTCTCTAGATTTGCCGTTATAGTTCTCATGAGTGGACTATGGAAGCATATTAGAGCATAATAATTCTTATTATTGTGGATATTATACGACAGATCACGCCACATCTGAAATATAAAATGGAAGAATATTCGAAATACTCTGTGATCAGGAACTTTGATTATTCTCAACCCTTCATAGAAGGTGTGACGAACAAGGGGCTTAAGGAGCATCGAAGCCCCCACATTCTGAGCAAGACATGCCTCGATTTATTCCTGCCATCTCCAGAAAGCGAGTCCTCCAAAGAATCAATGACAGAGTTGAATCTTAATAGAATAGTCGGAAAGATTGACAATGCATCAAAACCGACTAAACGAGTTAAGAATGCAGGTACCCCAGAACAAAGCTTAACAGGGAATAATTTCGAGGTGAAATCATCCACTCGCTTCCATACAGTAACATCGATCGACAAGGATGCCCCAAAGGAAATAAGAAGAGATACTAGTGCGCAGATTTTCAGGAATCACAGGCGATCGCCACCACCTCTCGTAGTGTTTGCATACGGTGGAGGATGGCGGCGCGGAGACAAGCAGACATGGCGCCATTACATCTCACGATGGGACATCAATTTCGGTTTAGCCGCCATGGTTGGGCGTGACCGTTTCTATAGCAACATAGGAGAGAGCTTCGCCAGTCGCGGGTTCCCTTGTGCGATCCTCTCTTACCCCTTGGTCCCCACACCCTTCCCAATCAATCTTGCAGAAATCGGAAGCTCGTTCTTCTTTTCTCTTGCCCTCACCATTTTACTTACAATATAATCATGTATTGCATTCGAAATCTTGATATTTGCTATGTCATAAAAAACATTCGTAAACAAAATGTGGAAATTTTTGCAGAGCAATTCAAATTAACCAATATTGACTTTAATGATAATGATGGTTATTCTTTCTCAATTATTAACTCTTGTCGTCATAATATCCCGCGAACTCTACCTCGAGAAAAGACCACTCTCTGACACGAAGGGGGCATTTTCACGAAAGATGTCACTTGCCATTGCTCTGTTAGCTGCCATTATGACATTTCTGACTTTAGATATTTATTCCATGTGTTTGTATCTGGCAGAAGACAACATCCTGGCGTCCACAGTCGCACTGACTATTTTGATTTTGGTCCAATATCTAGTGTATCACTTCCAGCAGATGACGAACTTCGGCAATGGATCGGATAGATCGTCCCTCGTCGCCGATCCCCGAGGTCAAGCCGAGTGCGTTGCCCGAGCTCTACGATGGCTAGTGGACTATGGACAGTCAACTGGTCACTTTGATCACGAGACCATCATCCTGATGGGTCACTCTGCTGGTGGTCATCTCGTTTCCTTGGTAACGCTTGACCATCACTACCTAGAGGATGTTGGGTTATCGCCTCGAATAATAAAAGTAAGGGTAGATTTGGCAGTCGTTCAATGTAAAACTATTCATATCAGTTATACACAACCTGACAACGTGCGCTTAATGTGTGACACTTTAATAGATAACAAAAAATATAATATATATTTTCCGGACGTCTTTTTGATGTATAATGAATCATAGCAAGAATAAATTTCTTAATATGAAGTATGTCGTCATCTGGTCGTGTACTTTTGATTTAATTGGTATCAAGTTCTCAATGATTTCAGTTTTATGCCGAGGAAGTTGACATTTTCAGACCCCATCATAAATATTGAAATATATTTTATTTATTTCATATCGACATTACAATTTACATCGAATCAATTGATACAATCAATCATTCTTTTGCAGAAAGAGATCCTAGTCTAAGACAGCCATTAATATTTATGTCTGTTCGTCTGTTGATTACTACAGTTATGCTAATATTTTGCGATTTTCCATACATTCATACAGGGTGTCATCACTCTCTCCGCCGTCCATGATCTTCAAAGCATCAGTGAAGGTCTTCCTTACCACATCTACCTCAAACCAGCGTTTGGAACTGATGCTGATCACTGGAAGAAAATGTCTCCAATCGAATATGTTGGAAACTCGTCACCTGAACTATCTTCATCTTTCTCCTCCGCCAATAAATCCGAGAACGCTGATACCTTATCCAATTGTTCATCATATCCGTCAAGAATAGCTCAATCTGAATTATGCCATGAACAATCATCATCATCATCATCATCATCATCATCATCATCATCATCATCATCATCATCATCATCACCATCATCAACAACCTCATCAACAACAACTACAATAAAACCACAGTTACCTCCGCCATCATCACCATCATCACCACAACCATCACCACACTCAACACCACCACCATCATTACTGCCGCCACCAGCATTATCTTCATCATCATCCACCCCTTATCGTCCCCACTTCCTCATCCTCAGTGCTGCCAAAGACTTCAACTTCATGATGCAGGACTCCGAAAAGATGCACTCCCGTCTCCATAGCAACGGCTACACCACCAGCAGATCCACCATCAAGGGGTGTAATCATTTTAGCATGGTAAGGAAGTTCGGTTGCCCGTGGTATCGGTACTGGACTGGAAGGAGAACAGACTGGGAGCCGAGTGATGGAGAGATCATGTGTTGGGAGTTTGTTCAGCAGTTTTGGGTCAAAGATTAATTTGTCAGTGTTTTCACGAAGTGACGGGAACCAGAGGGTATTCTTACACACGAAATGCGTTACAAATCCACTGAAACGTGTCCATCTATAGAATTAACACGTTGTACGATCAGACGATGAGATGTCCGTTGAATTGGCGCTATGTTGGGGTTTATTTGTCTTCATGCAGCAAGACACTGAATTGTCTTTATGTTTATAAAGTGACGGGAACCACAGGGTGTTGTTGCATGAAGACAAATAAACTCCGACATAGCAACAATTCAAAGGGCATCCTATCGAACTGCCTGCTAATTCTATGCATGTTTCGGTGGATTTGTTATTCATTTCATGCCTACCGTCACTTCGTGAAAACACCGATGAATTATCCTCTTCTTACAATAGAGAGTTAAACTAGACCCTTATTGTCACCCCTCGGACAGTAGCCTAAGATTGGTGTTCAGTCTTTGTGAGCTAAACGCTCCATCTTATGACAGACAATTTAAGGAGGAGACTGTAAATCTATTTAAAGTTCTTTTCACCTGAAAATAAAGCGATGCTCACTTTATAAACAAATCTATACATGTCACACAAGAAGAGGGGCCTTTCGAATAACTACCCTCAAGTATTGTAATTACACACTAGGAAAAGGGTGCACTCAAGGTGCAAACATTCGCGAAAAGGTGCACCCTGCGGCAAAACTCGAAAAGGTGCAATATTGCCCCCTTTTGATGTACACGCTAAGCAGATAGTGCTTGCATAAATGGTACATGAACAGATGAACATGATGAAGGGTGCAAACTAGCCAAAAAGGAGCAATATTGAATGCGATTGGATAAGCTAGGCCTATACCAAACAATCCTACATCCTAAAATCACCTTTTCAGTGATTATACCCCGAAAGGTCCTTCCAATGTTGCCTTTGTTTGCACCTTACAAGGTATTTCCATGATGAATATATAGCATGAGTAAAACGCGAATGAAGACGTATATATTTTCATTGTTAAACGATTAACAATTAAATTTTGCATTATCTGAAATCAAATTGTCTGTACATTCATTTTTTTTTTTGGTGTTATTCATTTATTTATTTACTATTTATTCTGCACTTGCAAGAATAGGAATCATAAAATTCACATTACGAGTAGAATTACAAACATAGCAAAATATTGAGCGAATGAAAATAGGGAGAAATGTCACGCTTCAATTAAGCTTCACACAAGTCAAGGAACATTAAAAAGTCATAATAAACAAAGATCAGGTGGTGAATATGATAATGTTCAACGTCAGGTTCTCGGATGTATGTGTAATATATTAATGCAATTATGTGCATATTTCAATCAAATAGGATGAGAAAACTGAACGGACTGTAATTGGCGGCAGTAATACGGTTGACACAACACACAACCCCCAAACTTACATTAAATAATATTTTATGCTCAAACTTATGGGAGTGTACACAGTGCCATCACCTAGTCGTGGCAGCCCCACAACCAAATTTTTAAAAATGTTTCGCGGCACCTGTTTAAGAATGGCACAAGACTGCTTTGTTTTTAAAGCAGAAATACAGACGAACATCAAGTGCAAATAAAGTTTGAAGCAAATCGGACGATACAAAAGTTATGAATATCTAAATCATACCACCAACCCTGCATACCACTCAACAGTGATTTTTTTTTTCAATACTTTTTTTGTTCTCGTGTATTACGTATGTCATGCACTCCTTGACTGTTTTGTTTTTGCATGAATTTATTGTTTTGATGAATCTGTTTTAACCAATAAATTAATTCATATTACCAAGAAATACATTAAAAATGTTGAATCGATAAATGTAACTGCGCCCATGTCGACAAAAATTTCCTTTCGCGCTAAAGGGTTGGATGAAAACGTTTATGATAAACTCATTGCAGAAAAGTGCATGACAAGTACACGTCATAACAGTGGTCAAAAGTTGACAATGTGGATGAAAGCATAACTGTTGAGTGATATCATTAAACAATTCTGAACTTTCTTATTCATTATCCGATTTATTTAATTGTTCATTTGATTTTCTAAGCAATATATATGTTTTGACCCAGTCTTTAACGCCCTTCAAGATTATAGTAAAACGCCAAAAGTTTATGAGGCAATTTTGGTTCAAAGTACAATCTCAAACCCGACGACGATTGGATATACTCCATTGTAGACGGACATGAAAAACTAATATCAACACAGAGATGCCAATCGTTTCGAAATAGTGTAGAGTATTTCCATATGAATTCAAGGCGTTCATGACAAATGACTGTCTGAGAGTGTGTGAATGATTATTATGTGTTTGTTCACTTTTGTTCAGCTGTTGCGATATTCACATTCTAATGTTGTTGACGTCATGTATATATTCGGGAACGGTTGACATCTCTGTATTAAAACGAAACCACATAAAGAATTGTATCGATTTCAAAAGACCGCATGAACGAACAAAATGAAATGAATCCCATTCATATAGAAACCCATCTTTACAATGGTTATGCAACGCCAGCTTCAACACGTGTATGACCGTGTCATTACTATATATATCTCTCTATATTACAAGTCAATGGAGAAATATAATACCAGCAAAGCTGAAACGCAAGCATAGGTAGGCACTATCACGATTTGGTCAACACGAACATTACTGATTTTGGAGAAAAGCACTATTTGCTGAAGTTATATAAGCAGATCTGGACACGAGACAATTCAGACACAATTGAGATAATATTCATTTTAAATTGCTTGTCATATGTGTTGCGTGCAGTGGAAAAGAACCGAGTTTGAAAGTATCCCTTCCGGAAGGTGGGGCGTAAACGCGGAATCTTAGAATCTAAACGGATGTTAAAATACTATAGCGTGCTATAGGCTACAATTAACTACACTGTGGATCCGGGAAAGATTTTATGGCCGATTTTATAGCAGAGGAATATGATCTCAGTGAGCGATGAATCATAGCACTAGCCTTAATGATATTTTTCCTGACGTCGACCGGGTAAAGTTAGTTTGCACGCCGTGCTTATGAAATTTATCTTCGTCCATGTTTCAGCCATGGAGAGTCGCCTTGGATATTCTGTGATTAGGAACTTCGATTACTCGTATCCTTTCGAGGAAGGGATTGTGAATCGAGGACGAGAGGAGCACCAAAGCTCGCATATTTTGAGCAAAACCTGTCTGGATTTGTTTTTGCCTTCATCTAGTTGGCATCTATCTACCCCGAAATGCAAGACAGATGGCAAAGAATCTCCCAGCGATTGCAAAAAGGACGAATCCGGCTCGACCTCAGACAACGGAGTGAATTTTGGCGGGAAATGTGAAAATCATAAATTTCACAAACAGACAGTTATTGTAGATAATGGTCATCATGCAGATGCGTCCCCGAATGGCTCAAATAAAATGGATGCCGTACGAAATGGGGTTGGATCGTCTGCCTCTGACCACCAACAAGGTTCTTTTACGACTGGCAAAACTGATGATGCAGCTGAACATGAAACCGTTATCCATCGAGGCAATAGTGAGAGAAGAAGCAAGAGTCGACCACCACCCCTTGTTGTCTTCGCATACGGTGGCGGATGGCGGCGTGGAGATAAACAGACATGGCGGCACTACATCTCTCGTTGGGAAACCAACCCGAGCCTTGCAGCTCTAGTTGCTCGTGACCGCTTGTATAGCAACATAGGAGAGAGTTTCGCCAGTAGGGGGTTTCCCTGTGCGGTGATGTCATACCCGCTCACGCCCACCCCGTTTGTCATTCATCTCATCGAGATGGCGATTTCACTTGCGTATGCACTCGCATATAACATCCTTGCAGGGTTATTGTTTTCCTTCATCCTAAAACTTGGGCTTTTAGCATGTGGGTATTCAGACACTCCCGTCCCTGTTTTATCACTGACAGCAGCAGGTGTTATCATCGTTCAGTGGATCACCGTAGCTTTCATGATATCTCGTGAACTCTACATAGAAAGGCGACATCAATCCGATATGAGGATGTCACAAAAGTTGCCCATCATCATCGCTTTCGCAGCTGTCATCGCGGCATTGTCAAAGCTCGACATTGAAGCCTTGATAGAACATGAAACCCTTGCATTGTCAATCTCAGGAATCACACTCATCGCTGTACAGTGTCTGATCGCTTACTTCCGACAGACGACATCGTTTGATCTCGGTCCGAATCTCGTCGACGGACCGAAAGGCCAAGCCGAGTGTGTCGCCCGAGCTCTACGATGGCTGGTGGACTATGGACGGTCAACTGGTCACTTTGACCCCGAGACCATCATCCTGATGGGTCACTCTGCTGGTGGTCATCTCGTTTCCTTGGTAACGCTTGACCATCACTACCTAAAGGATGTTGGGTTATCACCCAAGATCATTAAGGTAAGGGGGCATACTTTTGGGACACCAATAAGAAATATTAAAAGGGGTTCCCAATCAGTGTTTTGATATTATCAGAAAGATATTTGAGTGAGAATCTGTTGATTTACACGAGGGGTATGTTCTGATTAGACAGTAGGATATATGAGTTAGTATCAATTGTATAAAACTTTAGTTTAGATAAATCAATCTTTTATCACACTATAAACGATCACATATAAATCAAAAACACAATTCCTCATTTACTTTCTTAAATTCATTACCACTTATGTTTACATTTCAACTGTAAATAAACAACAACTCTGACAGACTCTGTTACTTGTCTTTTTTAAAGGACTTTATGATGTACAGGGAACTATTTCCATATAAACCAATATTCACCAAAATACCTGACCCTTGATATGCACTTGTCTATTAACTTTTTATTTAATTCTCTATTTTTTTCATCTAGGGCGTCATCACTCTATCAGCTGTCCATGATCTACTAAGCATCAAAAGACCATTCTTCTACCAAATCTACCTCAGACCGGGCTTCGGAACCAATCCAGCCTTTTGGAGTAAGATGTCTCCTATTGAATATGTTAAGGTACTGGATAATAATGAGAACTCGATTCATCTCAGGGAATCATCATCATCTACTCGGCAGACCTCTAATGAATTGGTACCATCAGATGCAAAATCAACATCTTCCTCATCGTTGGCATCACTATCATCTCTTTCATCTGGAGAAACTTCATCTTCATCTTCAACATCACCACAGTCATCCTCCTTAGCATCTTCATCTCTATCATCCTCAGAATCTTTATCATCATCCTCGATGTCAACATCATCACCACTACAATCAACAACACCATCATCAAAACCACAACCTCCACCACCACTATCAACATCATCATCATCATCATCATCATCATCATCATCATCATCATCATCATCATCATCTTTATCATTATCACCACCATCATCAACCCAACCACCATTATCGCCATTATCATCATCATCACCATCATCATCAAAATCTCCATCACAACAAGCAGCACCCTCCTCCACCTCTCCTACCACCCAAACTCCATCACCCCCTCATCGTCCTCACTTCCTCATCATGAGCCCCGCCCAAGACTTCATCTTCATGATCGAGGATGCGGACAAGATGCATTCCTTTCTGGAAGAGAATGGTTACACCACCATGAGGAGCATCATCCAAGGATGCGGTCATTTCAACATGGTGAGGAAGTTTGGTTGCCCCTGGTATCGGTACTGGACCGGTGTACTGAAGGAGGATGAAGGATGGGATCCTAACGATGGGGAGCTTGAATGTTGGGAATTTGTTCAACAGTTTTGGAACAAGGATTAGCAACCTTCTCTTTAAGTACCATCTTACAGGAATATTTCCCATTGGAGATGATTTTTTTTCAACAAGTTAAAATGCACACTTTAGCTAAATATTAAAACTTTTTAAATAGCAGAACTGCTTATGATAAATCAGATAAATCGTTACCAACGCTTTGGAATGGACTGTAAGTTATATGATTAAAAAAAGTCTGATCGGTTTTGGTCTAAATTTTAGAGCAAGTCAACATAAGAAATGTACATGTATATAGTTATTTGAAATAACTATACAGAATAATGGTACACTTTCATTCAATGTCTGTTATCTTATTACTTTTGTTGAAAAAATACTCCATCAATTTATTATAAGAAAGTAGATAAGGAAATAATTAAAATAAGCTATCAATGCTATGCACGACGCAGTAACACATATTGAATTCTTACACTTGCCCAAGGGCTAGGGATGATCCCTTATTATTGATGATCTATGTTTTTAAGTTTAATTTGTTTAAACCTAAATTTTAAATCTAAAATCTAAATTTTCATCAAGGTAATGATTTTTCTACTTCATCAAAGTTTTCATGAAATGCTCTTTTCACCTTTTGTATATTTGGCTGGGTGAACTAATCATTTTTGTATGTTTAAATTCAAATAAAATCTTAAATATGACTACGAGTAAAGATGAAAGTTTCCAATATTTTTGTTCATATATCTCTCATTTATTACAACCATGATACATCATTCTTTATACTTTTGTGCATTCAAAATGTTTCCCAATTCACCATAGAATATTGTGTGAGTGAAAACACTTCAAAGAATACAAGCACTAAAGAGAAAATATTGTACATTATTTCAGAAATAAAGTTGACAAGATGTGCTAATAAGACAGGAATACCAAGCAAAAAAAAAAAAGGCTGACTATCAAAGAACATGATACATTTCACCAAATTGTTAAAGTAGGTTCTCCAAAAGATTCAATCCCACATCCATATCCACTGCCTTAAAATAGAATCACATACATGTAATTCATTAATCTACATATCAAAATGCAATATTGCCTCAACAGTGGGTATACTTCCAAGTGAACTTGAAAAATGGAAGAAATTACTGAGTAAATTATCAAATAATTCATAATTTATAGCTTTAACTATTTCATTATTTCGGAAAGGAGTATTCAAATAAAAATAGGATCAAAAGATGAATTCAGTAAAAAGCAATATGGGCAATGGTGCATTTATACAAAAAAATGAAAATGTATTTTGTTTAAAGAGATCAAAGTACTAGGGTACAAAAATAGTCATAAGATAAAATACTTTATTTTAATACTTTGTGAAAAAGAATGAATGGTGCATAATTGATTTTACATATTGTGACGTATTTACTTTTTTCTTTAAAAAGTCTTTGTTTAGTATAATGCAATATTTGTATGACATTTTGTTGACCTTACATTTGAAAACGACTTCAGTGACCTTTGAAGGTAATTAGATTAATAGCCTAAAGTATTTACCCATATTGCTAAATAGATGTAATATTTTAGTTCATACAAACAACAGTGCAAGGATTTACGACAGGCAAATTGAAGAAAATACCCCCAAACTACATATTTTTTAATCCCACAACCAATGGCAAGGTTATACCTCATCAAAACTTTGAGGAAATACAGAAACTATTCCACAGTATTTCGATAAACCAATGAACATACCAATAACCTGCACAAACTGGACTCATATGATACGAAAGATAATGGGGTTACAACTATAGTGTTGATTGAAAATACTGAATATTTTTCACAAAAATATCCATCACATATGACATATCAGCACATCAATTGGCATCTTTTTCTTTTTACAGTACCAGTTGTACGTGTCAACATTTTCCAACCCCATGCAGCAAATAGCACATAAATATAAACCACCCTCTTGAATAAAAGTATTGCACAAAGCAGGAGGGAGCTGAAAACAACATTAATTTCTTTAAAGATCCAGACAAAGGCCTTGGGCAAAGTAAACAACTGCAATTCAATCATTAACAAAAACTAGATGGACACAAAAGAAATTTAAATCCTTCTTATTCTTTGGAAACATGTTGAACAAGAGTCGCACCGGAGACTTTCTTTAGTGATCATAAAGCTATTGTGAATGATTAAATGAAGTTGTTTACCTTCTGCTCATAGTGCATTTTCTGTTTTGTTATGTTCATCCAAGGCATGATTATTTTCTGAAGCTTTGAAGTGGCAAATCTCACCTTCCAACTTTCTGCTTCATGCATAAAATCCTACTTTTTAGTCAAGAGGGTGCCTGTTATCCCAAGTTTTCAGCAGTTTCTTCCAATATTTGGAACTTTTTGAGGATGATGTCAGTGTCATACTTGGCCCATGGGTTTGAGATCCTCGGCAACTTCAAACTCTGCTTCCGTGTTCTCGATGATATCTTCGATCGTCACACCATCAGCAATCTCAACTAGCGTCATTCCCTTCTCACTGTCGATATCAAATACACCCTAGATAAAAAGAAAGAAAAAAGAGAGAAAT
Source organism: Temnopleurus reevesii (assembly GCA_036244855.1). Classification (NCBI taxonomy): domain Eukaryota; kingdom Metazoa; phylum Echinodermata; class Echinoidea; order Temnopleuroida; family Temnopleuridae; genus Temnopleurus; species Temnopleurus reevesii. Next base: position 23,200 of record BQKZ01003869.1, read on the forward strand.
ATTAGTATAAGTGCTTTTAATAATTTCCTTACTTACAATTTGTAAAGCTTTCTCTTCTAAATCTTCTTTTCAATCATTTTGAAATGCTAAATTTCCCTTTTCTTCTCTGAAAAGACCTGTCAACTTCATATGTACCATTTGATATTATGTATTCAATATATACAATATATTTATCTTCCAGCAGATTTATCTGAAGATATCTTCTTGGTACCTTCTTCTATATTGTACTTTAAAACATTGCATATTTAAAGCATTAAACAAAGGATGAATGTGGTGGTGATGATGATGATGATTATTATTTTTATGACAGTGATAATGATTATGATGGGAGAGATGTAGTGCTGATAACAATGGTAATAATGGTGAAGATGATTATGCTAATGGTAATGATGAAAATGATGATGATGATTATGATGATGATGATGATGATGATGATGAAGATGAAGTTAAATATAATGATGATGATGATTATAATGATGATGATGATGATGATGATGATGAAGATGAAGTTAAATATAATGATGATGATGATTATGATGATGATGGTAATGATGATGGTAATGATGATGGTAATGATGATGATGATGATAGTGATGGCAAAGAAGGTAATGATAATGCCAATGCTGCTGATGCTGCTGCTGATGATGATGATGAAGATGATGATGATGAATGATTGGCAGTAAATGCTGATGATGATGATGATGATGATGATGATGATGATGATGATGATGATGATGATCACAGTGATGATACTGATGGTGATAATGACGCCATGATGACACCATTCTCACCATTTCTGTGATGACTCTATCTACACACTGCTTTCCTGTCAGAGGCAGGGTACACTCTGATAGCAGCTTAGGCTTGCCTCCCTTAGCGGCATGCTCCATGGTAACAACCACTTTGGTCCTGGGGGAAGAGACTAGGTCCATTGCTCCTCCCATACCTTTCACCATCTTACCCTAAAAAAAGAAAGCAATTATTAGGAGACATATATTATCTAAAGAATGTCAATAAAAAAAGGCAGTAATTTTACATGGTCAGAGCAATCACAAGAGAAGATCCAGTACAGAACCAATTAGAGTTCTACATGTATTTTGCAGACCAAATCACAGGATTTTCTTTATTTTGTATAATTTGCTTAACATAACACAATGTATATGAAAAAAATGTAATAAGAACAAAATGTTGACTGTGTATGTCGATGACGTTCGAATGAATAAATTCCAATTCCAATACGAAGTTATCCGATGTCCTTTTTTTGGCCTAATGGTTTACTATTTCATAAGTTATCTAGCTGATTTAGACTCTGCAGACGGACTCAGGTATAAGTACCAGATCAATTCTTTGATGACGAAAGTCTATTGCCCAATTCTCATTTAAAGTTTAAACCAGGAAATCTGAAAACAACCCTCACCCTAGGTGTCATCCAAACATGATTTCGTCATCTTTGAAGATGCAGATGTAGCTTCCCAAAACTGAATATGTATAACAAAAAGAGCAGATGAGGCTAATATCCGAGGATCAGGCAAAGTCCAGATAGAGCTAGATTGGTTGTATTTGTTGTGAATGTGAGGGACTATAGCCATTCTGGCCATTCAGAATCTCAATCCATTGTTCTGTAGTTACAAACTCATGTGGGTATTCAATTACCATTGAAATTGATGAGTACGTAAAATATCACTGGAAGAGGACCACTCATTTAAACAAACAAATAAACAGACTTACAGGTATCATCCAGTTAGCTAGATCTCCATACTTTGAGACTTGCATAGCACCAAGAATGGTCAGATCAACATGGCCTCTGGAACACAACGTCAGAGAAAGGAATCACAGTATACATCAACATAAGATACACATAATGATATCAAAACTTGTCATTCTGTCAGTTCTCATTCAGAACTAATTAGACAAAAACAAGTAAGTTTTTTTCTATTTCATCAAAAAGTTGATGAACAAAATTTGAGCAAAGGAATCAAGAAAATTCTCAGGTACAAGATCTTATGTTTCCCATGAAAGAGTAACACAAATACCTTCAATTAGGTCACTAAGTAAATGCATGATTTACATTGTTTCAGCAGTATTCTCTGATCATTGGTGGAGTAAAAAATGGTTTGGAGGCCCTCAAATGCAATTTTTGAAAAAAAGCATTGGTTCGTCAGATTTTTTTTCATTATTACTACTTGTTTTTAATTTGTTAACACAATTCATTAGGAAAATAAGAGTTGGAAGAGAGTGAAAAGCCAAAGATCATCTGAAAATGGCTTTTCAGGTTTTCTTGCACATATCTATTTTTCTAATTTCGCTGTGATTTTTCAAACTGAGTGAAAAGTAAAAAAAAAAAAAAAAAAGGTTCAGGTTGGGCCATTTTCAGAAGCTTTGTCAGTTGAGGGCATCCAAACAATTTATTTGGCCTAGTCCCAACGATAATTCAAATTTCATCTTACCCTCTGATCATAGCAAAGGATTCATCACTAGCAAAGTAACTTGATCCTGGAAGCACAGTGACAGTTTCCTTCCCAGCGTTGATTAGATCGGGATCCTGTTGTCCTTTCCTTGGTAGTGGACCCTATAAAAAAGAATTTCAGGTAAAAGTGGTCTTATTATTAAACTGACCTTGCTGCAGACATGAGAAGGACTTTTCATTCTTCAATAACATTTGGATATAATAGCAGCAGGTACTATGTTGGGATAAGGCAAGAATTATTTGAATTATTGTCTACTCTACACAAAATTAATTAAATTGAAATAACAAACATGTTTGCCAAACTGATAGGGAAGCCCCTTTCTTTTGAATGCCAGAGCCAATGAGAGAGCTTGAATGAAAAGCTGTTTAATGTATAAGCTGAATATTTTGCAGTCTTGGCCTCGCCAAAATTTCCACGCTGTATGATGCAAATTCATATTTGTACGAGCACTTTCAAAACATGAAAATAACAATACGCTAACATCTTAAACTGGTCCGAAATCTCAAAATTTGAACGCTAAAATATCGGCTTATACAGTACTTTGTCCAGTTTCATTTTATAGTACTTATTTGTTACATCTCATTCATGTTGGATACTCACCAATCCAAGCACTCCATTCTCACTCTGAAGGAAGATCTTGATATCTGGTTTGATGTAGTTACTAGCAAGCATGGGGATTCCTATTCCAAGATTAGCTGAACATTATAGAATTAAGGATAATAATGCTGGGAAAAGGGCCCACTATTCACACACTAGACTCTTATCAATTCTCTGTATTGTGTATTGCTGATATCAACCGATATCACTTGGCAATACCCAAATGTACCTGCAGTAGCTACAGGAGTTGATAAAATGTTATTGTTTTGACATGATATTAATGACAAATGATTTGACAAAGAATTCTTTTCAAGCAGCTCTCAGCTAGATAACAAAATATTTCCTTTTAGGAAATCAAATAAGATAAAAGCTGTAATTATATAACCAGAAAATTGTGCACAAAGCTTCTTTGTTAAAAGATTTGTGAGAAAGTTTGGATGAAAATAAAAATACATTTTAAAGTACCACAGGTAGCAAGTGATATTTTTTCAAGGATACCATACATTCCATCTTTGAATTCTAACGCAGCTCTCCTAATGATTCTCTCTCTGACAAGAGCAGCCGGGCTCTTTGCTTCCTCACTTGTGTCAGACTCATCTTTGGCTAATGTCAGCCTCTGGAAATAAAAAGAAATTGTAACAATGATCATAATAATGGAATGCAGAAGCATAGATAATCCATTATCATATAGTGGCGGCTTAAATCACAGGGTACAAAATGCCTTCATAAAAATCACATATGGTCCTCAAAATAAAAAGTAAAGAAAAGATTTACGATAGTGTTTCTAGTAGTTTTAGGAAAACAAATATACTTGATTTTTCGTCGAGAAAATCTCAGAATTCCCTTATAGATATTTAAGATAAAATTCTGTTCTTTTAAAGTATTTCTTCCTACAGTGTACTATTATATTGTTTTCTTTTGTTCCTTACAGAAATGTTTTCCTCACCTTATTTAGACAGAATTTTGTATACAACAAAGTAGAACAGAGTCAGACTGGGTGCTTTTTATCTTGGGGTCAACTTAAGTTCCCTATCAGTTCACTGTATAATTTCTGTGATTTTATCATAATCTCCAAATTTTTCCCCGCCTACATAAAAGGTAAAATATTTTTCCATATTTCCCTTAACAACCAGAATACTAGTAGAATTGTACAAAGGTAAGGGAAAATGGGAAAGGACAAAGACCAGAATCATTTGGTGGTGAAAATATATATGATCTGACATTACCTCGATCCTCTTCTGGTAGTTCTTTCCTAGTAGAACCTTCTGTACGTATATACTTGGTACATGAATATCCTCAGCTGCGAAGGAGTCTACATCAACAATTTCTTCAACCTGAGGAAGGAAAGGGTAAAAGTGCATCTTGAGAATATGTTTCAAGTAGGCTTTGTGTATTACAAATCAAATGTAAAAAATGTCAAATGTCAAAAAGAGCTTGAGCTTTTGATCCTAGCAGAATCGTAATCATAAGCAAAATGACAAGGAAATAAATTTAACTCATACATATATAGAAAAAAAAATAAACAAGAAAGAAAGAACAGGATAAATCTTCAATTGAATGATTTTGGTGTTGGGTAGATAAATAATTCTTGCCTTATCCCAACATGAATAAACACTGATTGACAGTGCTTCTGATTTATCATTATAGGGATACAAGTTGGAATAAAGTAGTTCACTAGTTCAGGACTTAAGATTTTGCTACTAAACAGAAAAGTCTGAACATAATTGCCTACTGTATAAACTAACATTTTCACGTTGGTTTTATTTTCATGAAATTTGTGGTCCGAGCCTCACGAAAAATTCCACTCAGTATGATGCACCCAAACACTGTCAAAATGCAAAGATAACAAAATGCTAAAATGTCAAACTGGTCCAAAACTGTGAAATTATCTGCAAGGGAAAATTTTGGCCCATTCAGTAATGGTTTAACCCTATTTTAACTGGGCTTTTTCAGACCAAGTTTATACTGGGGGGGGGGTCAATTTGACCCCCCCTTCAGATCTCGGCCGTGGATCGCGCGACCGCCGCGAAATTTTGCACGCGCATAGTGTAGAATGTAAACTACATGACTGCATAGTTTGATTTTCTGAAAATTTATGATTTCTATTTTTAATTAATTAATTATGCAAATTTATGCATGAAATTTTATTTTCTGTTCTATTTCACTCATTGAAGCTCCTAGAAAGCTCATTTTTGGTATGAATATTCTCTATATTATTCTTCACAATACTACTTGGAAAAAAATTTGGTGTGACAAGG
>BQKZ01003869.1:40892-55379 GCA_036244855.1 Temnopleurus reevesii
CCCCCCAATGAACTGAGATGACTGAAATATCCCAATGGGATTAGGGTTAAGCCATCTTCAAATATTAAATTAAAATGAATAAATCAAGAACTTGCATGGTGCAGTATTTTTTCTTCAAATGTTGAACATCAACTCGAATGCAATAGGTAACTAGCACAGTAAATAAGTAACTTACTGAAAGCGACTACAACCATGTGTAACAATCTAAACGTTTGAATTTGCCTTCTATGACAAAAAGCAAGAGGAATTCCGTAATTCTACATGTATCTTCAAATAAGTAAAACAATGTAAAATGTAAGAAAAAAATGCAGCCAGTTTTGTTCATTACCGGCTTTCACTCTAAACACGTTACAAACTTTAAACAAAAAATAAACAAAACTAGATTAATACAGGAACTGTCATGATGAACGTGACAAAAAAAAAAGTAAGCATAAACCCATTGAATACTGGAATTGGTAATTCCCACTGATTTTGCGCGAGGACAGTCCAGTTCAAGTAGTCAACGGGTTAAGCGAAATATATTGATTACGACGGGTGATTCAGTGTTGTTCATCTTATCCAATAGGCGTGTTTACTAATAGATTCAAATTTGATGCATACCTTTAACACGAAAGTTGTTCTTGACAACCCTAAAGCTTGCCCAAGGCTTACCCGACATAGCAACAAGTAATGTATGCAAACTGGATTCCAAGTATTGTAGTCCTATTGTTGTCTTGCGACGTTCAGTAGCAAGAAAAGCACATCAATTTGAATATATAAGTAAACCCTCCTATTCTGTTTGGAATCATATTCTTAGTGTAAAGAAAGAGCATTCTCCCTGAGGGCTCCAAGTACACACCCAAGGGTGAAATCCTCAAACATAATAAACACGATTCGTGTATAAACTATTTTCAAAAAATAAAGTCGGTCAACGGACAAAAGATCCGTTGGCCGTGAATTGAACTGTGTCGACACAACAATCACAAGCCGGTTCTGATTTGAATAACATTACAAAAGATCATTGAATTGGTGTTCGACTTAGTTTACCAGCTTATTATCTTTCTACATGATAGGTTCGTCTGGAACCAAAATCATTATTTTCTGCCGAGGCTGAACAGAAAAAACAAGATTTGTTGCTATTTTGTTCATTTTCAAGCATCAAAATAGTTTTACCCATACAGCTTGTAGTCTAAGTACTAATATCTGTATAACCACAAACATGTTAAGTAATTAATCACTAAAGTTATTTTGATTACAGAAACATCATTGCTCAGTATTATACCTTAATTCAACTACTAAAATGACAGTTATGAAAGTGATACTAGTAACCAACTGGGTCTTCATTCTACTGCAAGTGTGGTTTAAGTTTATCTTTGGTCTAGGCAATATATACTTCACACTAACTAAACACCCTAAGTTACCCGCAATTTATGTTCACTTGACTAAATAATCACTGCGTTTAGATAAGTGATTCGTTTCAGAAGAATGTAGGAACAGGTTACATCAAAAGATGTAGTGTGTAAGAAAATAGAAAGTAATTGTCGCCCAAAGTATTATTTGGCTATTGCATTGATCAGTAAACTCGATAAAGTCCTTTATCGTTTCCATGAAATGACGTGAACCAAAAAGTAGTACATACATAAACATATCACGACATTGCAGCAATTCAATGGTGTTTCATTCTACGGGAAAAAAAAATGCAAATTTCAAAGTGAACATAAATATTATGCCCCGAACACCCTTTGGCAACCGTCACTCGTGAACACACCAGTAAAACTTCTCATGCAACCTCAGGGTGACGGCGTTTTAGATGAAGACGGTTTGAATGAAACGGATTTGGGTAAAGCCGTTATTAATTTTCTTGGCGAATTATGTGTCTTGTTTCTACAAAGGTGCGATTGATCGCAAATCACCTTCAAATCAGTTGCAAATTGAAACGCACATTTTCATTCATGGGCTGTCTGCGCTTTTGAAAAGACGCGTATGAGACAATGGTTTTGATTGGCGCTTGCCGATAAACTTAAACTTGCAATTGACCGCAATTTTGTAGCAGCATGCTTAGTGATATATTTGTTAATCATCGAGAGGAAGGACACGTTTCAATCATAGCATCATTATGGTTTCACGCATCAGTACTATTTAGCTACAGTCAACTCGTGAAAACGTATAACCCTTTCCACGCAACGTTAGGCTGACGGCGTTTTCGGTGAAACCGAAATGGGCGATACCGCTTTCGGGGAAGCCGTTCTAGGCGACGCATTTGATCTTCTCGGTGACTTGGGTGCCATCTTTGGTGATATCTCTGTGATTGCTGATGACTGAAGCGCATCATCAAACTCCATTTTGGAATCCGTAGGCGTTTCTTCAGCGGATGGCGTTGATACCGGCGGTGTTGTGGCAGTGGCGGGCTCGGCTCTCGTTTTGGGCGTGATGCTTTTAGCGCGAGCGGTAACCTTGGGTGGTGATGACTTTTTATTCCTCTCAACTGGCTTGCTCGGCAAGGGATCGGGAGGAGAGGACTGCTTTGTAGGGGTAGAAGCTTTCCGTTTGCCCGACCCTTTCGGTCCAGCTTTGGTTGATGACGTGGACGGCTTAGGCTTACTCTTGATGGAAGACGAGAACGAAGAAGACGATGATGATACATTCGATGTCGTTGTTTGCAGCGATGATTTGATCTTAGAGTTGGTCGATGAATCTTTGGCATTTGATAGTTGAAGTTTGCTGACGATTTGATAGATCTTGAGGGCGGGGCCAAGTTTGAATGACAAGCCTGTCAGGACGTCTGAACGGCGAAGCAGAAGAAGCGCGTGACCGTCGATTTCCTGACGAACGAAAATAAAAGAGTTAAATTAATTATCATTCATTGATGAAGCAAGTCTTATTCAATAAATCCCCGACATTCCATGATCTATTAACTACTTGAGGCTGACTTCACTTATAATCATATGATGATTCACTGTCCTGCGTGCATATTCCATTTTTATGAGCTTCGAAAGCATGACATTTCGATATAAATCAACCGGGAAGAAGGAATATCAGATATTCGACATCTTTTGACGACATATTGTTCAATAGAATACTGGTTCGGTATGTTAAGGCTAGCTCACACATTTACATTTTTTCAGTCTGCGTCGGCCCAGCGTATTTTGAAAATAAAAACGCTCCCTAGGCGCACAAAGAAACAGAGCATACGGTGGACTGACGCTCGGCGTACGCTTCTTGAGCACAAGCCCACCGTCTGAGCCACGTATCTATTATTTTTTTAATTTCCAAAACGCCAGGCCGACACATGCTAAAAGGTGAGAGTGGTCTTTACTTCAGAAATAATCGGCAAATACTGAGATTTGGGGATTCAATAATCACTTGGGATCCATCATCAATTTAGCATACGAACCTGATCCCTGAAGGTTTCTGCTTGCTCTTTGAAACCTTTCTCACTGAGGAAACTGACGACATCATCTAGAGACCAGCTGACTGGATGCGATGGTACAATGGTCTTGGGAGATGGTAATGATGACGTAGATGGGGTCTGGCTCTGGGCGGATTGAAGCGGTAGGTTGGCCGGTCACGACTGGTTGGGTGTGGCGACGTCGGGAGTAGACTGGCCTGACGCTTGAGACGATCTGGAAAGATCGAGTTTTATTGATTATTACCATGATCCTTTTCTGAGGTGATGTAGTTGCAATATACATATATATCATTATTATCACATTATAACCACCCCTCATCTCATCTCTCGTCATCATCATTTTCGTTATTCTGATCATTCATATGTATGCATTTTGTTTATGCTATTTCTGTATATTATTGACATTTGATTTTCTATTTTGAATATTGTATTGATGTATACAAAAATGTGTTTGTTGAAGGAAAAAATAAATGTTATTTTGAATTTAATTGCATTGAAATTCACTCCATCTCTCACTATCCCTATAAACTTTAATGTCGTCATCGTCATAATTTTAACCACCATAAAGATCCTCATCCATGGATTATTTTTTCCCGTAAAGTTAATTTCCACGCCATTAATTCCTATTGGATTGGAACCCACGATGGTTGATTGTGATCGAAAAACAAAGCATGATGTAAAAGGAAAGTGTCAAGTATCACTATTAAAACCGATAGTATTGACTTGACGTCCATCGAGTACGAAACAAATGCGGTATCATCATCAAATAAAAAAAGCTCTGGTAAACTGATACTAATTAAAATGGATTTACAAAATAGGAAAATAGAAAAGATTGGAACTAGAAAGCCGAAAGTTGTTGGGAAAGCAGTCGGTACATGGGGNGAGACAGGGAGGGGAATCGGCGGCGGAAATATTGTTTTTGCAAGATTTTTGTTTCTTTTTTGACTGGCAAAGCGTAGAATTGCTGATTTTTCCGGAAAACTTTAAGTTCCGTTTACTTTTTCCCATTCAGAAAACGAAATTGAAACATAAGGGCTACCAATCAAGTTGGAGAAGGGTTGATGAAACGTCTACATTATGGGACAGAACTTACCCATTTCCTACAGCAGTATCTGGTTTGTCTTCGAGATTGGAATTAATACTCCCTGACAAAGATGAGATGACTGAATCTTCATCTGGATCATAAAAATAAATAGAACGAGCATTAAGTAACTTTGATAATATTAATGTTATTATTTATTTTGTTCTTATCGATTGAAATTGAACGAATATAAGAGTCATTTTTCCATTCTATCTCACAATCTCTCTTCACTCCTTTCTTAATTGGTATTCTGTGTATGTTAGTTTTATGTCTATCTAAAATGTGCCATTACTTTGTATTTATGTGTGCTTTGTTTTTGTGGCTAATAAAGATACTACATTGTATATACGACAAGGACATCATGGTTGATTGGTGAAAACGATGCACTGAACAATAACATCACTGTGTCGTCGCTACCAGTCGACCATGACGGTTTGCGCCGCTAAACCAGCTGAGTATGCAGCTGGGGGAGAGTCATGGAACGGTTGCCCCGGTCACATAGGGCCCCGGAAGCAACACGATTCGACACGACTCTTTGTTCTGAGGCATTTATCTGTGAATTAACAAAGAGTCGTATTGAATCGTGTTGCTTACAGTGCCATATGTGATCGGGGCATTGGGTTGGTTGGTTGGTTGGTCATTGGTGTTTGCGACTCTCCATTGGTAGGATGAGTTTCGCCTGTGAAACGTTGACTGTATTTATTGAATTTCCCAATTTGACACGGTTTGTCAAAGCCATATCCTAATTATTTTTCACGGCCCTTTGCAAAAGGCTTTCAAATATATGTGCATTCATCGTCTCGTCGATGAGTTGAAAGCTACGATGACACTTTGCCAACAGTGTGTATCATTCAAATTTGAATACTTATGCCAGGAGAAAAAAAGAGGACCCGACATTTCACGTCACAATTCGAAGGACGCGACCGGGAGGAGGTTTCATGAAGCTTGTCGAAAGAGACAACAATAATTTTACGACCGTTACCTTAGAAACAGTCATCAATACTGATTTTCATCCAATAAAAATCCGGGATTTCATCTGATTAGCAATCGCTGACTAATTGTTGCTGGCGAGAAGTTTCGTGAAACGTCCTCCAGGGCTCGAAACCGCAGCGAGGAACATTTGTTCTTGTCCGAAATGCGTCTTGAAAAAGAAACAAAAGCGTAGTATCTAACCGAATATTGCTCTCATTAAAATCCCGTAACTGGCTATTTGTGACTTGTTTCTGGAGGAAAGCTCTTTCTGAAAACACAAATTTGCGACTTTCCAAATTGGCTTTCTGAACCCACGATCAAAACCGGTGTGTGTTTTAATCGATGAAAATTGGAAGCCGGTGAAAAAAAAAATCCGTTTTGGCCAAAATTAGGAATTGATAAGCAAAGTCTTTATCTCACTCAATTTGTGAAATTGAGTGAGATAATGACTTTGCTTATCAAACTTGCTTGAAGTCGTGTTTGGACCCTAGAATAAAATAAAAGTGTCGTAGAATCAAAGATATAACCAATTCACCTGTAAAATTGCTGCCTACGTCCATGTCTTCAATTGAACACAGCTCACAAACCCATTTGCCTGGATGAAAAAGATGAATTACGGAAAAATCTCATGATACTTATGATATAATTGAAGTATATGATTGAATAAGTAATGGTAATTTGGGATGATTTTAATACATTGTTTGTGCTCTATTGGTTTGTTGTATACTGTTATACTTTACACATACAGGCTACCGTATTTAAATGAATAATGAAGAGTTATCTGTCTAATCTTATCTATACTTTCCCCGTATGGGTATGAACCATGGTATGAACACGCTTTTAGAGAAAATGCGATTCAATATACAGCGTATTTTGTGCGTTTGGGGAGCGTTTAAATGGATAATGGAAAATGAAATGGAAAAAATAGTATAACTGATTAAAAACCGTTCAAACGTGCCTTTCGACCGAGTAGATCAGAAAATTCATTCATGGAGATATTGGATGTTTTATGCTACAAGAAATATATAGACTACGTGATTTTCGTGTAAAATTTGCGACTTGAAGGACAGACTTGACTTACGACTCAACCCTAAATAGGTGGGGTGGATGAACGAACCCCGGCCCGCCCATCGATATTTCGCGCGATATATCTCTGATATGGCTATGGAGGTTTGACCACATCACTCCGGTGCTTTCTGATCTTCACTGCTTTCCATCAAGAGCAGAATTTATTTTTATGCATAAATTAGCATAATTCATAAATTATGATTATTTTTTTAAAAAACAATATGCAATTTTGTAGTTTACATTATGTTCTACTCTTGGCGACCGAGCGACCGGCGGCCGAGATCTGAGGGGCCAAAGAAGAACCCGCAAAGACCCCGGCCTTAGGGTTAATGATAAATCTACGGGATATCCGATTTTGATTTTTTTTATCTTATTTTCCGTCATAAAAATATACAATACAAAGATACAATTAGTATTTGTGGTATCTTGGATAAATCTATTCTTACCTTGTGGTTTGTCTTCTACTTTTGGGTTGTGGCATGCCATGTGGTAGCCCTTGTCACACGAGTCACAGAACAGCAGAGTTTCCTGAAAATAAAGACAATTACACTTTTACACTTTGTATGGCTTTTACACCAAAGAAGAAGAGCATCGCATTTCTCTTTTGCCTTTATACGAGATGTATGCCTTTTCAATCAAATATGCATATTATTTATCTCTTTCAGGGTAAGTATCCAATTTTGAAGAAAAAAAATAATAAGGAACGATTTGAGGTTGGGGGAGGCAGTCACTCCCTAGTAAGCCGAAGCCCCGCAATAAGTGCAGGGAATTTTACTAGTTGTCCAAATATCAAGTAACCCCATGCCATCCCCGTCCCCCGCCCTCAGAAATTTCCTATCCCCATAAACATTTCCGCTGTTCGATTTTCGAAAACAGAGATTTTGAAGTAGAGGGATGGAACCCAACCAGAAGAGATATTTCGTAACTTAGTTGTAAAAAAAATCAACAAAATTAAACACTCTCGCACTCCGCCAAAAACGTTGGGACACAAAAAAGCTGCACCGCGCTGAAAGATGCTTAACATACATTTGATTAACGCTAATGTTAAAAGGAGAGTCTACCCAAAAATAATCATCAACGGGAGCAGAAAAATTAGATGAACAGAACAAAAAAAGTTTGAGAAAAATTGAACAACTAATAAGAAAGTTATGAATATTTATATTTTAGACAAATTGGCAACTGATGACGTCATAGGTGCACAACTTACAATTTATTAAATTCCTATCAATGTCATAAAATGTTACTTTTTCCCCAAATATATGATTTCCTCAAAACTTTAACCGTAGGATAGCTTTATGATAGATATATAGATCCACTATTTGCATGTTTACATTCATACAAACTTTGCAACTTTCTGTAAAAATTATGAATTTTCCACCATATATATAATGAAAACTCTGGTTAGTTGTGCACCTGTGATGTCATCAATTTGGCAACATCTCTGGAAATTTCCAGTGATTTGCCCTTTTTTTCAAATCTTTAAAAATTCACAACTTTTTTATTACTTGTCCGATTTTCTTCAAATTTTCTTTTTGTTTTACTCACCAAGTTTGTCTGCTTCTGTTAAAAAATTATTATTTTTGGGTAGACTCTTCTTTTCATCACCCAGCCCCGGTATTTACAGTAACCGTGGCTATAGCATAATTTATGTTCGTTATCTATGATAATGTGTTATAGCTTTTGATTTCTTAAAATATGTAATAAGATAATTTCATCATTTGTTTCTCCTATCATGCTGCCTCAGCTACATTTGGATTTTTTAGTGCACGAAAGGATGCCCAGTCGTGGGCAGAATCATGGGTACCTTAATAAGCAGCCTTATAAAACACGTCCCTGAATTATAATTTTGCTCATTATCTTTGCCTGTCGTGTTCACAATGGGGTTCAGCATGGCTTTTGATTGCACTTACCCAATCACCTGCATCGTTACACACGTGACACGTTTTGCAGTGCATACATTGCCATGGTGATAATCGTGATCTTTCTGCGAGCTGGCGGGAATACTTCATACATGACGGATGCACTGGAAAGGCAAAATAATAATAATAATAATAATAATAATAATAATAATAATAATAATAATAATAATAATAATAATAATAATAATAATAATAATAATAATAATTAACACGCCATTTCTCTAGGAAATGCACCTATTCAAAGGCGCGAGACAAAAAATATGATTATGGATCATTTTTTTTTGTCGAACAACAGTGAGAGTGACTTTCATAGAAGAGGAAGTTTATCATAGGGTTGGAGCTCTCTTAAAGTAATATCGATATAAAGATTATTAAGATTGATGAATAAAACATTAAAAAAAGGCCGGTTTTAATACTTGCGCTCAGAAACATCCTTATTAAGTGCATAATAAATGTTATGTATTATTATTATTGTTATTATTATTATTATCATTATTATTAACTTCAATATTTGGTATTGAGTTTGCGTACAGTACTTGTTGGTATCTTCGATCATCTCGGACAAAATTTCTGGTCGTCAAGAACAACCTTTGTATATATATATATTTTAAAAAAAACACATAAAATTTGCTTCTATCAGTAAACCCGCCTATTTGTCTTGAACCATTGTGGGTTGAGATGTGTATCCAAGTTCATCGAGGCTTCATCCCAAATGACGCAGGAACGTAGCGGTATTTTGTGTGGGGAAATCCCACACTTTGCCAGAGAATCGGATAGGAACAGGGGTCTTGTCAGCCGAAAATCAATGGACTATCAACGAACAAAAACATACTTGTTTCTTCTACAAACGGGGGCATGTCCGTCTGTTTGTTTGTTTGTTTTTGGAAGGGCAGTTGGTGGCGCTACTTTACTTGATTAAAAGCTGGCAACCCAAAATCTTTGCCTTGTGATTTCAAGCGTTCCCGGCAGCACCTTTTGGTTTTCCTATTCATTCTTTGTTTATTCTTCATTTTGCATTAAACGTATATTTTTTTTTAGAGAGAGAGATGGCGCTTAAGATATTTGATTGCTTTAAGAGCAGCAGTAAAAATATTCACATCATACAGTTTTTCGCTAAAAAACTAGAGTACGTTCAAAGTTTGTATACATGAGAAAATCTCGACCCAGAAATGACTTATTTATTGCAAAGTAAAATTTACACCATGCGTCGTTTTCTTCACTTGCACATCGCCACACATGGAAAATGAATGAGAATTCACATTCCACACACACATACCACTGAAAGCTCCTTTCATTTCGCCCTGGACCTGGCCCCGCTGGCTGCCTATTCTGCTCGCGGTCCATAGGAATAAAGGTTGATTCGCATTTCCAAACTAACATATGCCAGTATACGTGCCAAAATCTTCTCCAAACTTTGTACACATTCATATACATGACCATAGCTGCCAACGTCAGTTAGTGGAGGTTAGTATAATAACCTGCTACAAGTTAGTAATCGCCACTCATTTTCATAGAAATGCATGGTGCTTAAATGCTGCCCAAAATTAGTAATCTTTACTTAATTTTACACACAATTTGAGAAATCTGAGGCCAAAATTAGTAATGATTACTAAAAAATTAGTAATAGTTGGCAGCTACGAATGACAATGGTGCTATTTATGGATTCACTCAACAAAGCTTGGGGTAGCAATTATAATTTCCCCAGGTACAACTTGCCACAGCGATTTTTTTTCAAGGAAGCGTTGAAGCATGACCGAATGACGGTAAAAGCTTACCTTTGACTGCACAATCTTTACAGACCAGAAGTTCCTCTTTATCGCCAAATTTATTACAACTGGNTAATAATAATAATAATAATAATAATAATAATAATAATAATAATAATAATAATAATAACAATAATTAAAATAATAATAATACTACTAATAATAATAACATATATCATTTAAACACGCCATCTCTCTATAGCCACCTATTCAGAGGCGCGACAAAAAAAATATCATTATGGATAAAGTTTTTTTTGGGAACAACAAACATGACAGAGGGAAAAATTCATCAAACACAACTTTTAGAAAGTATTCTGAACTTGATGAATTATCGAATGCCTCCAGAATCACACAATCAGATTCCAACTTAAGGCCGACTCACACCTTTGCGTTTCGCCTGCATCTGCCCAGCGTTTTAGAAAATAAAAAAAAAACGCTCCCCGAACGCACAAGATACGCTGTTCAGACGGTAGACTTATATTCGGTTTGCGCTCAAGGAGCGTACACCGTACACGTCAGTTCACCGAATCACCTGTGTCTTTGTGCGTCAACGGAGCGTTTTTACTTTTCAAAAACGCAGTGCCGACGCAGGCTGAAAACGCAACGGTGTGAGTCGGCCTTAATATATCACACCATTATGGTCCATTTTTTGACTCGTTATTTTGGAGTACATGCATTGCCATGGCGATATTTTTTATATTTGTGCAAGCCGACAATATTATACTTCATACATGACGTATACACAAGAAAGACAGACTACAATCATGAATCAAGTTAAATCATCCGAGAAAATACATGAAACACATTAAGAATACAGTAAGTATCATGTGACAAAATGTTTAAATATCAACACCAAGCTAATCTGCTACGGGATAATACTAAAGAACAGAACCTATACGCATTACTATATTATTCTGCGCTAGAGGATTCTTATTGAAGATTAATTGTACAAACATATGGTTGATTATGTGATCGAAAACATAAACTTGAAAATGTCAGGTCAAAAGTTGTAAATGGAGCATCAGTTGATATTTGACAGGTTTCAGTGAGAGTGACTTTCATAGAAGAAGAAGTTTATTCTAGGATTGGAACTCTCTTATTGAAATATCTATATATATATATATATAAAGATGATTAAGATTGATGAATAAAACATTTCATGGGTTTACTGATAGATTCAAATAAGCACTTTTCTTGCAAACGAATAATTTAACTATATACAATATTTGATATCGAGTTTGCCTACAGTACTAGTTGGTATGTCGGATAATTCTCGGACAAGTTTTCGGGTTGTCAAGAACAATCCTTGCATATAAAAAAAAACAAAACCCAAAATTTGTCTTGACCCATTGAGGGCTGAGGTTTTGCGTCTAATGAATCGGGAATGTATCCCATTTAGTATGGGGAAATCCCTCTCTTTTGCAAGAGTATAGGGTCGGAACATTATCGGGGTCTAGTCGGCCGGTCAGAGGAATAGTCACAGAAATCGGAACATACATGATTGTGTTCCGATTTCTGTGAGAATAGTAAGATCACTGAAAATCATGGATGTATAAAGAGAAATGGACAAAAACATATACTCCTTTATCCTACAACTAGAGCATGGTTGTCCTATTCATTATCTATTTACTCTCCATTTTACATTAAACGTATAGATTTGGGGAGGGATGGCGCTTCAGATATTGAATTACTTTTTGAGCTGCAGTAAAAAATATTCACAGCATACACTTTTTCGCTAGCAAGCCAGAGTAAGTTCAAAGTTTGTATACATGAAAAAAACTCGACCCAGAAATGACTCATTTATTGCATTAAACGTATATATTTTGGGAGGGATGGCGCTTCAGATATTGAATTACTTTTTGAGCTGCAGTAAAAAAAAATATTCATATCATACAGTTTTTGCTAACAAATTAGAAAATGGTCAAAGTTTGTATGACAGAAATCGACCCAGAAATGAAAAATTAAAATAACATCGCGCGTCATTTTCTTCACTCGCACATCGCCCAACATGGAAAATGAATGAGAATTCACAACCCACACACACACACCACTGAAAGCTCTTTTCATTTCGCCCAGGGCCTGGCTCCGCTGGCTGCCTATTCTGCTCGCGGTCCATAGGAATAAAGGTGGAAGCTATGCTTAAGAAGTATTTATTTAACAAATAATTTGCATATTCATGAGCCCAGTGCACAATATCAAATGTACGTTGTTTTCTTGCTTTTTAAAGCAGATCTTTATTATCCACTCTCCATTCTGTTATTTCTTTTTCTGTTGTGTAAGCGCATGGGGACATGCTATGGCTATGTGTTATGCGCTATAAAAGAACTGAATATTATTATCATTATTCCAAACTAACATATGCCAGAATACGTGCGAAAATCTTCTCCAAATCTTATTCGAGTTATTTCTTGGTCGATATTATATACATGACAATAATGATATTTATAGGTTCACTACACAGAGCTCTAAAAACATGAAAAAGAAATTATTATTTTCCCAGGCATATAGCTTGCTACAGCGAATCGTGTTTTTTTTCTTCAAGAAAGCGTTGAAGCATGACCGAATGACGGTAAAAGCTTACCTTTGACTGCACAATCTTTACAGACCAGAAGTTCCTCTTTATCGCCGAATTTATTACAACTGGCTGGTAGCGTGCAATAGTCACATCTCTGGTCCCAAGTAGAGGTTTTTATCACGGGTTCCTGCTCAAAGTCTGGCCCATGGGTCTTCTTGAAACGCTGTTAGGGAAAAATGTATGTTATACAATGAAAGTTTAGAGTGTGATTTGTAACAGATAGCTATCTGTTTCATATTTGGACTACATTAATAATACTAAACACGATATAAACTATTTCCGAAAAGTTAACTAGAACGCAGACAATTGCTCCGTACACCGTGTATTCAAATGTGCGGACGCAACAATGACAAGACGGCACTGAATTCAAAAGCATTACAAAGGAGCATTGACACTGCGTTCGACTTAACTTTTCGAAAATACTTTATATCGTGTTTCTATCTCTTATTTACCCAGGGTAACCACTTTCAGCTGCGAGCTGTTCTTCCAGTGGGCCATTACCCTTCTCCATTGTTAAATGCCGAGCGCCTAGCAAGAAGGCTTTGGTATGACTCGGCCAGGGATCGAACCCGAACGGTTATGGGTTCGATCCTTGGCCGTTTGCACGAATTTCTTTTGGCAAGAAATCCAGAAACTTGCCTCTCTCACCCAGGAGCTATTCGGGTACCGGTAGGAAACAAGCGTCTTGTGGTTGTGAATCCAGTAGCAACGTAATAATAATGCGAGCACCAATATTTTATTTCCTCTTTCTCTTGCTTACTTTTATTTCATCTTTCTCTTGCTCATTTTTCTGTTTCTGGTCCCCAAAGAAGACCAGCTGCACTTATTTGCAGTGCAGCTGATATTGGGCTGTCCAGCCGTCTCTCTCCGCTGTCTTCTTTTTACTTCTTTATGTTATAATTTTGTTGCTTGCCTTGCTTTTTTAATCGAGTAATTCTTGTAATTTTTCTTATGATGTATATATAATCTTTACTTTCTCTTAAATGTTGTGTATACTTTCCATTTTTTGTATCTGTTGTGTTATCTTTTTATGACGGAAATAAAACAAACAAACAAAATATAAAAGAGGTTTATTACAAGGTTTATAAAACCACTCTTGGTGAGCATTTGTTCGGTAAAGCGTGATATAAGAACCGGTAATTATCATAAATGAATGTTCCGCCGACAGTATTTCATCAAGGTGATATTCGGCTACCCGTAGGAAACAACTGTCTTGTGGTTATGAATCCAGTGACGGTGTGAAAACCGAAGGGGTTTAAGCCCTCTTTGGTGAATTCATGCTTTGATCGGTTACAAAATGGTAGCCGATACAGCGCGTCATAAGATCCTATTATTATCATATAATAATACGATATAAACTATTTTCGCAAAATAAAGTAGGCCATGGACAATATAGCCGTATGCCGTGTATTGAACTGTGCGGACACAACAATAACAAGCCGGTTCGATTCGAATAGCATTACAAAGGAGCACTGAATGAGCGTTGACTTAATTTTTCGGAAATAGATTATAATCGTGTTATAAATGAATGTTCCGACAGCATTTCATGTAAGTGAATAAATTATGATGTATCGATGTGTTTTTTAAAAGCACCCTCCCTCGGACGAGCTGTGAAAAAGAATGCGGGGCCACAGAAATCGGAACATATTCTGTGGGGTAGATTTCATGTAAATTTGCTGCCACCTTAAAGCAATTTATTAATGCCCCCTCTTAGCCTG
>BQKZ01003870.1:7388-22813 GCA_036244855.1 Temnopleurus reevesii
GTACGGACTAGCTGTATCCTTTGAATTTGTAGATGATACTGACTGCGTTTTGAATTAATTTCTTGTTTAAGATGCAATGTGCTTTTGTGCTCGCGAGCAGTATGAATGGGATGGGGGTGGGGAAAGGAGATCGAGCAACCCTACATTAGGGGTCGGAAACAACTTCCCCTAAAGTACTTTTAATATACAAGCCTAAACTTAATCTAAATCAAGCGCAGTTTGATTGATAATCTCTTGATGGAAAATACAGATTACTGCACCTTACTAAAATAATAAACACGGATTCTGGTTAACTGCCACATTTAAGCAGGTGGAAAGCCATGTCTCAGCAACGCACCACCTTGTATCCAAACGGTTAGTAATAAAAATCAATAACATGTTTACTTCGGAGTGGCCACACTAGTGCCAAAATCCTGTGACAATCATAATAGAGGGGCACAGAATTTGAATTGAAAGGGTTCCAAAGTAATATTCACTAATGCTCGTGCAGTAGGGAGTTTGGGAACATATAGATCAACTAGACTTTTACCAAGCATAAATGACATTCTGCCAGATTGGTTGAGACATCTGCTGCAAGTTGATCTGCGCTCCCTAAGTCAATACTGCACAAGGTTTAATTCTTGAATGCTACTTGAAGCCTCATAAATGACCTTTCTATGCTTCGTCCGTGTTTGTCCAGACCTGGAGACCCTTGTGTCCACTCAAAAGCAAACAGGGTGTTGATTCTTAGTGCTAACCATTTGTATGCAGTGCTGATACGTGATGTTCCAATTGCTTATTTGGCAAGGAAATGAAATTGACATGCAGATATTGGTGAAATATTCTGGCAACTCAAAATGCAGAGCTTTGACCGGGTTTATCTTTTAACATTCGTATGTTACCACACGTTTGGTGTGTCGTTTAGCATGAGGGGATCACTTTTGCACAAGCTCTGTTAAAAGTTATGTAGTTTTGTGTTTCAACCATCAGTAACTCATCATCATTCAGTACTGATGAGTAGTGCAATATGTAATGTAAAATGTGTTACTGTAAAACTTCTAGAACTTGAAACGATTCACAAATATTTGATGTACATTTTTTTTCTCGGATTCACATACTTTTAGGCACAATTGTATATATCGCTCATGGAAAAGGTATAACCTATTCATTCTCCGCCCCTGTCAACAATGCGATATATCTGTTATTTTCTTCTCACGTACACGAGTATTGAGGCGAAAAGAAAATGAAATCGTTCATTCGCGTTTGAGAAACGAATCATCCTTACCTGATATTACAAGACGTTTATCAGCGACCAAGGATGATGCAAGAGTTATTAACCAAAGAAGATGATGCATTTTGGAAATTCTGCACAAAAGAATAATCGACGTAATGTAAGTGAATAATTTGATACAATATTTGACACTTTTGTTCAGTATCATTGATAGCCCTAATACTCAGAAAAATGCGATTATGATTGTGATACTACTAGAATAAAGTAAAGGAAATAAATCGATTCACAATTGCTAAAAAAAATAAACTCATTACTCGAAGGAAATATTTTGATGATCTGCTCTGTTTCCACAAATCTGTGCAATTTTGCATACCAAGAGAATGCCCAAATCTATTTGATAATAAATCTTGGTGGAAGATATTTCCATTTATGTTTTGTGACTCGTGTTACACGACACGATGTTGGTCTCTGAACTCACAATGCATCATCATATCTTCATTATAAAATATTGATTCGATTTACACAAAACTTGCTGGATTCTGCCTTCAAGCTTTAGGCATTAAGGCGGTAAAATTTTACCGCCCCAATATTTTTTGCGTCTATCAACTTTTGAAAATGTTACTCGCCTGAAATACGGGGATTAGTTAATAATATTGAAACTAAGCAATATTTAGGGAAGTCAGTCGTGTAATTTTTCTCACCTACACCGCAACTTAAAAAAATATAATAATAATCATAATATTTTAATTTGGTGGAATTGATCTCAGGATGCACAGTTACACAGAATAGAAGAATATTAATTGTCATCATTATCATTTCCGGGCCTTTGTAACCATAGCTTAACCTATTTCTCGGGACTCAGTAACACATACCATAATGTTCCATCATGCATTCCATTGAGTAGAGCACATAACCACCCATACAAAAATACAATTTATTTAAAACATCATTAAAAAATTCTTCCGAACGAATGATTAAAAAGGTCGCATTGTCTAGCTGCCACGATGGAAATCGTAAGTTGTCGTCATGGCTCTTCTGGCATTCGTAATATAACTTTCCAGACCGGTAGATATTCTTGCGACGCTCTTACGAACACACTCTTGTAGAGTAACGATTAGTCTGATCTGTCGCATTCATGAGTGGATGCCGACTTACCTGTGTTTGCACATTTGCGATATATCAAAATATCTTCTCCGACGTTACGTCTTGTTCCTATCTGTTCGCAGGCACCCGCAAAGTATTATACTATTGGAACATGCCAGAACTGTACATACACTGCATCATCTTCTGCCCCATAGATCTCGTCGTAATCACTGAATCTACAGACAGAACTGTTTTGCCACTGTAGAGACCATCAGTGCAGCTCACAGTAAAGTGCCAGACGGAATCGAAATGATGACCCCCAAATCAGAGCCAACCTTAACAATTCGCAACCAACATATGATCAAGAACGACTTGCGAATACAAAAATGCGCTTCCTCATTCGGGTGTGCTACGCATAAATCAACAGTAACTGCGCCTTGATTAAATCACCGAGACCACACAAGTCGCTCCTAATATATATATATTCTTCACTCACATCCTCAACTCACTCTACTTGTACTTCCGACTCCTTTTACGGAGACCTATACAGGAATATTTTCCGCCAATCAAATTGATTTTTCTCAACAAAATGAAAGAACTAGTTCTCATCTCATTTCCCCCATTAGATGTCTTCCGGATCTTTCATGAAACTGAAGAATATATTTCACTCACTATATGGTCAGTAACCATGACGACAGATTTCATAGGTATATTGACTGATGAAAATCAGAATCGATTTAATTGAAAGTAAAACCCGGTCTCAAAGTGACCTTCACTTATGCGCGGGAAGAACTCGCCTTCTTCGGTGCTGAATTCCAATTTAAAACTTTGCCATTATAATATATTTCCTGGTCCTTTATTTTCTGAAAGATCTCGAGCTCAGCCAATCTAGGGGTTAGAGCGGAAAACATCGCAAATGTAAATCAATTAATAATCAATAATAAATCAATAAATAATAATAACAATTTTATATAGCGCTTTATACATTTTCCTATAAGCGCTTTACAAAAGTTTTAATAATTATGTGAAATCTTAATAGGCTATATGCAGTATCATTAAAATTGTATTGCATTTAAGAATCTATTAGGGATCATAAAAAAAGGGGTCGGCCTATGTACGATGACATAGAAATATAACGAATTGTTTTAAACGGTATACTACCAATCTGAACAGTTTTGCTGTAAAAATTGATTTTTACGGAAAAAAATCATTCTTCCCTATGTGTTCACAGAGGTTAAACGTAAGCCTATGGTTTTTAACAAATATTTTTTCTTAAAATTATGTACATCCACAGCTATCATGTTCAAAAGATTGGTCCTGAATCAAAATCACCATGTCGTTGTGGTTCAGAAGCAACAATACAATGTGCATCTACTCTATACTTGTTCGCTCACACCTAACTTAATGTATTATGTTGATTATTACGAAACTTTGAAGTAGATAAATATTTACTAAAACATCACTGAAGGTGACGTTTAAAAAGAGAGGAGTTACTTTTTGGTTGATTTTAGCTTTTGCTTGGGGCTTCGATTAAATGTTGATTGTTGAGGTCTCACAAAGGTAAAGCAAACCATGACATATTCATGTTTACAAATGCATTTGTTATCAAGCGTATCTACATTTTAATATGAGAGCAAGAACATTACTCTATCTCTTAATTAGATGATTTTCTCAGTTTAAAATACACTTCTGAACCACAAAAAAAAATCTGCCTGTTTACAGAGAATAATTGGTTTTTTTCTCTAAAGTATGATTTCCTAAAGTTTACGCACTAAAATGAGATACTGCAAACTCAAAAACACAGACTTAGCCAAAATAACAGTATTCTAAAGAAGAAAATAGTGATGGAATATTCTAAATAGTTCTAACAGAGAAAAAGTACGAGTAATTTTTAGCTCAATGAATGTCTTTCTTAACCATGTAAACTCCTCAAAAAAGTTTGGAAATCTAAGTTTACGGACACATAGCATAAATGTGGGAAATCTATATCCATATCGAGTCATATCACTGAAAAGATTGTTTTATTATCTAAAGAATGACACCTCATTTGTTTCCAGAGGTTATTTCACAGCTGAGTAATTCCATTTGAAGTATAAAAAAGTATGGACACAAAAGCTGCAAATCAGTAATTGATCTATTGTAGTCACGTTGTTAAGGATTTAAATGGATACAAGCCTGTGAACGGATAGATCGATGAATAAAATAATGAAAAATCAATTCTAATCAACTTGTAAAGACGTTTATTACAATTACTGGTAACAATCTAAATATCTCACCTGAAAAAAAAACCTCATTTATTCATTATTTCACTCTTTAATTATTCGTTTCTTCTTGTTCTTGTATCAATTTTATCCATTCAAAACTACATTGTATACAGTAAGTCAATTACAAATTGTGCAGTTTTTACTCTCATACCATAATTACTTTCATAGGGAATTGCTTAGCCGTGAAACAACATCTGTAAATAAATGAGATGTCATTCTTTAGGTAATAAATCACCCTTTTCAGTCATATTGCTCGATATGGAAATCAATTTCCCATATTTTTGCTATGTGTCCGTAAACTTAGATTTCCAAACTTTTTTTGAGGAGTTTATATACGATAGAAAAAAAGGATAGTTTTCTCAATCGGGCGTGTGCGTTGGATTGTAGGGTGGTAGTCTCGCAATGACAATATTGTGGGTTTGAGTCGATCGGCTATATATTCGTACAAAATCTTCTAACTCAGAAGATACTAAAATTAGCATGAATAAACACTCGCTCAGATTAACCCATTGACTACTGAATTCTGTAATACCCATAAACTTTGTGTAGGGACTACCCGATTCCAGTAGTCAAAGGGTTAAATCATGTCAACACTAATCAGTGAATGTACACTCTACCTATTTAAAACAGGTACGAATAAAGAACGCGATATAATCTATTTCCAAAAAATGAAGTCGAACGCCAATTCAATGCACCTTTGTAATGCAATTCAAATCGGAAATGGCTTGTGATTGTTGCGTCAGCACAGTTCAAGGATAAAATAGTTTTATCGCGTTAAAGGAAAATTAAACAATTGACATTTAAGCTTCTGATATCGCTTCAACATGACAATCAGCATTGAAATAATTATGAATTTGTATGAAAACGATGTCTTTTTCGATTATATACGCGCTCTATATTCTGCTTCTGACAATCTTCGTTGAAGTAATGTTGAAAATATTCATTATATGAATAAATCTTCTTGTTATTGATTTTTTAAAATTAAAACCATATTCATTCCGTAGTTTATCAATTCATCTTTCATACAAGACTTATTTTGAAGCTATACATTCCCTGATCAAAATTGTTCAATATATATTAAATTTAGATAATCTACTAATAGTGATTTTCTGTAAAGATAAGGGCTTAAAATGCAGTGATATACAATTTTTTTGATATGTTCGCCTAATATTTGCGCTTTTAATCAAAGCAAGTTTTAATCAAAGCGTGGAGTAACCGTTTAATAACTGCAACGCATTCCCCCTAAAAAAATATGTCAAAATAGCCGAAAGGGGAGAACGGAAGTTTTTTACGTCTTCATATCCATCGATAATGAAAAGCCAGTATATAGTCAGTAAGATTGTTTGGCTTAGAACAAAGCGATCCTTCATCTCGAGCAATCGAACCCTACAACTGGCGCGTGTTTTCGCCTTTTTTTCCCCTTCATTATGCTTGGGGAAATTTTCCAAGTGAATGAGGTGCAATATTGCACCTAAAGATGAATTACATGTCTTCACACTCAACCCGACTTCTAAACAAGATTCTGTGATTGCATGGAAAGTTTGAAATGAGCCCTGTACATACCGCGACTTTACTTACTTACTTACTTACAACTTAGTCAACAAAGAGTGGGTATAAAACGGGCAAGCAATAATATTTTTCAATATAAGAGTATATGAGATGTCTAAATAAAGGTTTCTTGGGATGCTGAATGGACCCAAACACATTCATTTTTCTTAGTAGAAAGCTACTACTTGCAAGAACAAAGACATCGGGGAGTTATATCAAGAAAATATATTGACTGATGCACTTCTGTTGGAATACAATTGATCATATGGGAGGTAGGGGAAATGGGAATGAATACTTCAATTGCACACTTTTACTGCAGAGTGTCTTTTTTAGAGAGAGGGGTTAGTACAAATTCAATGATACATCTCAATTCAGGATTCTCAAGGACTGTACCCACTGATAATAACTGATATACATATGAAACAAGAATACATGTCTCTTTGCAAAAAGTAGGCATGGCTTATTTTGATGGTCAGGTATTAGCTTTCTACTAAGAAAAATGAATGTGTTTGGATCCATTCAGCATCCCAGGAAACCTTTATTTAGACATCTCATATACTCTTATATTGAAAAAAATTATTGCTTGCCCGTTTTATACCCACTCTTTGTTGACTAAGTTTAACTGGCTCCCTATTTTTCCACAATGATGATGGTTTGAAGTTCTTGAAAATCAAACATTTGATTAGTAAGCCCACCAGTAATAGAATTATATCCAGTGTGATGAATAGAAGGGAAATTAGAACTACTGTCGCAAACAAATACGCAAAAATGCCACTATGTGCATGTTTTGGTGGGTGCAAAAAGGGGGTCGTGGCCTATTTCAAGCCCTCATGATGATTTTTACTGCATATTAATGCTTTTGATGAATTCAGCACCCCAGAAAACCCCCGTTTAGACATTTCACATGCTTATAACAAGTTATATTGCGGAAAAACCAAAAATCTCAATTTTGGCCACGCCCCCTTTTCGGTCCTCAACTTTGATTGGCTCCTGACAAAATTACACATGGATTTGGGCTAGAACTAATTCAGAGGGCCTTCACATCAAATTGATCACTGAACCTTTTCTCTAGATCTCTCACATTTTCTCTCCATTTATTTTGCCAGGTCCTTTGCGTGATCCCTTTCTACATTACATTGTATTACTTTGTATATTATGAATATTACTTGTTGTGTTTACGTTATGATTGCATGATTGTCTTCTTGTGATACTAGTAGCTCAATTTGGCAACTGGTGCTCAGTCATCTGTTGCACTCAAGTGTGTAATGAGTATTTGTAAGGAGTGTTCGTAATCCCAATATAGTTCGAAGAGAATATTTCATAAAAGCGTTCTGAAAACTTGACAGGGGTGTCAGATCTGTCGGTTAATTTAAAAGTAAGAACATGCGACAGAATATCACTTTGATGAAAATTTCTTTTTTGTGTGTCGTTCATCATTTCGTTTGTGTTTTTGTAAAAAAAAACAAAAAAAACACCAAATTTGCAGTTGGAATATTATTAACCGTTTCTTAGGTTGTATTTATAGTCACAATATATTAAGAAATTTGTCAATACACACAGTATGAGAAATCTACGTTAAAAAAAACAGCTCATGAAGTGTCTTTCTATTTCATTCAGAACAAAATCTGAACTTTTAATTCAATATACATGTAAATGTACAAGTACAACTGTTGTACGATTGTATATATTAAACAAGCTTAGTAACAACTAATTCCCTCATCAATTTGATAATTAAGTGGCATGAATCATGAAAACTATAACAAAATTAAAAAAATGAAAACGAATACTAAAACTGTTTTCATGTCTGATAATACAAAATGTGACAGTTCCTGCATCAACAAATATACATGTATTACCATTCTACTTACTCTTGTCATTCATTTCTTTTTCTCAATCTGAAGATTTATGTTCCATAATCGAACATGCTTGGTCTGTATAGCACCATGAACGTTGTATATCGGCAAGAACCAATTGAGTTTGTGCAGGCTACTATGAAAATCAATATTATTTTGGTCTGAAATAGCTTAAATTATCTTCATTCTTATATAAGGTTGAACATTGTTGATAGATAGAAGTTAATACAGTAAGGGCATGTCACAGAATTTTTTGAGAAATACTAGTTTTTTTCTTTGGTTTTGTTCAATTGAAAATGTATGGATCTTTCACTGAATCCAGTAAAATTATAGAAGATATATGAAATACAATCTGAAAAGTCAGTTTCGAGGGTTCAGAGGCTTTTAATTCCCTTCTAAATCCTACTTTTCACTTGAAATATGTAATATTAACCAAAAAAAGAGAACTTTTTCTGACCAACCGAGGGTATTTTTTTAAAAAATGGCATTCGTGGAAAACCGTACACTTTTTTTTGGGGGGGGGGGGCAGATAGATAATCTTCAATATTGTTCAGACAAGATGTGATGGATAAGGCTTTGTAGTAAATCCAGTGCTCAATAATTGACATTTCAATTAAATACATTGTCACACATTAAGATTTTGTCATTTAAAACATTCTCAAATTAAGATGTGTGACCAATGTTATTGCATTCAGATTGATATAAAACTACAAAGAATGCAAAACAGAAGAAAATGATACAGACACTATCGAAATATGTAAGAAAATTGAATAAACGATAACAATGTTGAACAATGTCTTTAACATATTTTTAAAATGATGATAAGCATTTACTGGAGAAGCATAACTGAGTTATATATGCATTGTATGTTTGTTGAAATGCATTAGATTTAAATATACATTACCTCTCGAAAATGTGCAATAAGTACATTTTCAACATGATTGATAAGTTGATAAATTAAGATATCTTGGCTGAAAGGAAACAAAAACACTTCCTACAATCAATACATGTTCACAATGCTCTGAATGAGTAAGAACAGGACTCATTTATCAAAGATTGAATTACCTGTTACATCTACCTATCCTCCAGATACCTAATGACATATTGGAATCAAGTAAGAGTATTTTAAGCATATAAAAGAAGATGTTAGATTTAGTTATGCAACTTGATACAAATCTTAGAAAATGACATCTTGTAACTGAACAAGTACATGTAGAGCATCATTTATACACCTACCTAGTAAACCAAATGGTATGAAGTTATCAACCCTTTGTCTTTCTATATTCATTTACCAAATGGAGAACTATATATTTTGGTTTAAGAAAAAAACATGAGTTATATGCATTCCAACTAGAAATGGATTGATTTAGAAATAAATAATAACTTGTATCAATATCATGATTTAGCCATGGTGCTGTACTTGGGACACTATTGACTAACATGTAGCCTGAGTCATGCTCTTGTGAGCGTTTAGACTAATTGAAATATTTTTAGTTACATTACATTGATGAAATAATGTGAAAGCCATAAAGATACTATGTATTTTAAATAATGTAAATGAGTAAAAGTAAAAGTATTAAGAAACTGATACAGAGTATGGCGGTGGAAATCGTATTTATCCATGATACATGTAGTATTAGTAGCTAAAGAATTTTCCTTCAAAATGCAAATAATATCCTGCATCTTTACCGATTGCAGCTTTATCTCAGTAAACAATTTGAAGATTCAGGGTACAAGATGCTTAAGTTTTAATTTTATATATCATTATCATTCATCTCACTAAACTCTGTAAAAGACTGGAGAGAAACAGAGCAGTAAATATTTAAAATTTGTCAGAGAAAAATATATAATCACAGACAAGAGGAAATAAAATAAACAGTTACAGGCAAGAAAATGATTTTAGTGAGATGTGGTCTGTTGCGAAGAGTTTAAGCATCTATTGCTATTCTATCATAAAAGTGAAATTATCATGAGTGCTCAGAATAATTAATAGAAGTATCGACCATTTGACCATCAATATTTATGAATATAATCATAGCAAACATAGTACAGTCTAACCTCGATTATCATGAGTGCTCAGAATAATTAGTAGAAGTATCGACCATTTGACCATCAATTTTTATGAGTATAATCATAGCAAACATAGTACAGTCTAACCTCGTTATAACAAGGTCGTTGGGACCAGAGGAATTACCTCTTTATATTGAAACCTTGTTATATCAGGGTCAAAATACAATAAAATACAAAAACATGAGACTAGAAATATTACCTTGTTATAACGAGAGCTCATTATATCAGTGCTCTTTGTAACGAGGTTTGACTGTATTCTCTACATCTTCATGAAACATCAACCAAACGATACTCAAAATACTTGCTGAAGGAAATTAACGCCATGGGTGGGACTCGAACCTACGACCCTCTGGTTGAAAAGGCGAGAGTCATGACCACTACACCACGGCGCCTCCACAGCATAATTTACAGATCATTTTCCATAAATAAATGAAACTGTTCAAACAAATAGGGCCAGATTTTCAGACTCGATGAATCAAATGTTGCATGTGTATAATACTATGAATAAAGAAATATGATTATTTATTATTTAATTATTTTCCTGTCACGATTGACGAGAGCACTGAAATCTGTGGACATTAGTAAAAACAAACATGAAATAACATTTAGCAGCCACCTGTCTACCCAGTTACCTTTAACCATAGAAATAGATAATGGGGTCCCAAAATGCATCCCCTTATCATTTTACATGACAAATCGTCAATGCAAAAATCACATGCCAAGCAGATTCAGGATATTTTTTTAAGCCTCGCACAGATTTTGATATCTCAATTGTGATGCCTGAGAATGTTGTTCCTTAGTTACGCAATGTTATGTAAGTACTTTCAATGCCCTTTATATTTTTCATGCTTTTTTATGATTGAAATAAAGTTGCCAAAGAGTTTAATCGGACAATTGCAAACAGGCTAATAATGAAGTAATAGTCTGATAGAGGAATTCCCAATTGGAACAAAATAAGAAGTTATGTATCAAGAGATATGTCACAGTGTATAATAGGAATAATGCCTCAAGCACCACCTTACAGTGGCAGAGGCATACAAATTCACAACACTTACAACCCAGAAGCACAATTAGCTCACAATGGTGACTAATAAAATATATGCCAGGGAAGCAGGTTTGATGAATTTTATCATTCTCCTCCTCTGAATTTGCCACTGATACCTATTCATTCGGATATCTCCATACAATGTGTCATAGGGGGTGTTGCTCAAAAGTTGCAATTGATCGCAAGTTGCAGTTGAATGGAACGCGCCAATCAAGATCATTGTTTCATGCGCGTATTGTTAAATGCGCATACCACGCGCGAATGAAAATGCGCGTTACAATCTTCAAAGTTGCAGTTGATTTGCAGTTGATTTTGAACAACACCCCCATAGAATCTGAATGTGGAAAGGATACATAACAGTTGGTACCTCTAAATAACATACAGTCAACTCTACCTTAAGCCCTGGTCACATAGGACCCCGGAAGCAACACGACTCACACCGACTCTTTGTTAATTCACAGTTAAGTGCCTCAGAACAACGACTCGGGGTGAATCGTGTTGCTTCCGGGGTCCTATGTGACCGGGGCCTAAGTTGGAGATGTCCAAGTCAAAAAATTGAGTAAGTTAATTTGACTTTTTAAAACAAATCATTCAAAACATGTGCTATTTACCTCTTGTAAAAAGTTGAAGAGATTTTTGTAGTCCCAAGAGATTTGATTTAGGAAAAGTTATTGCAAGTAAAAGCTTGAGAGGTGATCTGTTGTGGAGGCGCCGCACAGTGGGCCAGAATGAGGTCAAAGTGCGACAAAAATCACCAAAACGTCAAATCGTAAATTTATTTTTCTGAATGTTCTTTCAAAGGATAACCCTTTGACATATTCCAGGATGAAATATGTTTTCTCTGAAGTCGCATTATGCCCCTAAATTCTATCGTCAAACACAAATTTTCTGCATTTTCTTAATTTTTCTAACATAACTTAGTTTGATCATTTTGTGGAAATTTATATAATTTTAACAAAAGTAAGGGCTCTTTAATAGCCTAAATGTAATTAATATAGCCTCATCTTTCTAGCTAGAGCGTAATTGGCCCAATTTTTCGCAGCTAAATGTGCCTATTTATCAATATTTTCATGGAAAAATTGCTAAAAATTCAATATTTTTTACAAAGTAATCAGCCAAAAAAATTGGCTGTGTTTGGCTGTGTTTTTGAAAGCACCAAAATATTGCCCTATGTCTCAGCTTTCCAAGGATACCAGATTTGGCTGCATCCGTCTGCATCCAAGGGAGTACGAGCCTGTTTTCCGCAAGAAGTCGCACCGTATATTGAGCGCATTTTTAGCTTTGCGAACCGTATACCATTCGATTTTAGAGGGAAACAGAGGGCGTGCTTTGTTTTAGCTGTCAAGAAAACTTTCAATAGACGCTAGAAATACAAATCTAAAAAACAAAAAGATGTGAGGCTTAATAAATAAGGTCACAAAATTGAACATGCATTCATTCCTCTGAAAATGTAACCTCTGCTTAAAAAAAGTAAACTGACGTGCAATAAGCACGCATTGTGGAAAGTTTGTTTGCCTTGCCATATATTAGTTGACTCGCTGAGGCAGGAGAAACCAAATATAATAATTAATTCTGATAATTATACGGGTAGCGCAATTTTTGGAGTGTGCCAACAGAAATAAATAGCGCTATTATTTTCCGTCTCAAAGTATCCCGTAACTCATAGTTCTTGGCCATGTACAAAGGGGGTCATCTTTTTTCATACTGCGGCTAATGAACATGTCATCAACCTCGTATTTCAGAAGCAATATGCTACCACTGATCCCAGCACTGGTCCATCTACGGGGTGGGGGAAGGAGCTACTTTACATCACATTCTTCTTGGTTGGATAAAAAAATGACACAGATGTTGAGCAATAGTTGTAATCTACAAGTTATTTGTATCAGACTAGTTCTCAAGGTCGCCATACGAGAGCGTGCAAGTCAATAAAGGATATTAAAATTAAAGTTTTGATTACTGTGCCATCAAAAGCAATAATACCCTTTGGAAAAAAAAAAAATCCGTTTTCCCCATTCCCTTTTACATCTAACAAAGCAATTCCATTACAATTAGATTGACATGTTCAATGTATTTAAAGGCCAAAACGTGACATTAAAAGCAATATTTCAGATTTTGAACAATATTCAGCATAGAGGGCGCCAGACAGTTTTGTTTTTGCAAATTTCATATTAAAATAAACATTTCCATTCTAGAGAAAAATCGTCACAAACATTTTTTCTATAAGTTTGTGAAAATTTCTGAACTATTTTTAAAAGCATTCAGCTGGCATTCTTTTGATTATTATTTTTTTTTTGTTTTTCATGAAAATAATTTATTTAAAAAAGATAGAGAAATTATAAGAAACCATGTTTTCGTTCTTTTTTCCCTAGAGAGACATAAAATATAGAAAATTCAATCAAAAACATAATTTGTGATGCATTCCAAACATTTCGGGCTCATTTGGAGCTTGAAAAAATTAGGGCTATTAAAAATGACAAAAATGCCTTTTGTTCTATGGTTACCATGGCAACAGGAAATGTACGATAACAAGCAAAATGTGTCATAATGTGTGCAATTATATTACAAGAAAAGTCACCAAATTTGAGCTTAATCCGATAACAGTTGTAGGAGAAAAAGGCAATTTCGTGGTAGGGGCCATTTAAGCCCTCTTGGCCTTTTAATGTAATTTTACTGACCCCATGATCTTTAACCTTTGACCTCCTGATCCAAAATTCCATATCTCTCTGTTTTCTATCATTTAATAAAGACTCTCTTACCATTTGTCGCATATCCATTGGAATGTTCCGTGTGCATACTTCCACATATACCATGTTTACTTCATTTTTAGAGCAACCAATCAGAAAAGACAATTTTAATGACGTCATACACATTTGAAAATGCTTTCATTGAATTCTACGCCTGAAATTACCCTAGAAAACCTACTTTTAAATCTCCTTTTAAATGAAAAGTATTTTTGTCGCACTTTCACCCCCTTCTGGCCCACTGTGCGCCGTAGTGTAGTGGTCATGACTCTCGCCTTTCAACCAGAGGGTCGTAGGTTCGAGTTCCACCCAGGGCGTTGATTTCCTTCAGCAAGATATTCATCCACACTGTGCTGCACTCAACCCAGTTGAGGTGAATGGGTACCTGGTAGGAATATTTATTCCTTGAAACGCCAAGTGCGCTAATAAAGTGGCTGCCAGGCTAAAGCCAGAGTAATAATGCTGCAATTGTAGAGCGCTTAGAGAATTCTGCATAAAGAGTTGATAAGCGCTATATAAAAGCTGTTCATTATTATTATTATTATTATCGTTATTATCCAATGGCATCGTTTGTTATCATCATTAACACAATATCGGTGCTTGCTCTCCCTATTCAAAGAAGGAGCAGTAACACTAATGAGTCTTTACTGTCATGAACAAGGAACCAATGTAGGAAAGGTATCACAGAGGATTATCCGATTACATCACTTGTTATTACCGAACATGGTAACAATGTAGGAAAAGTATGACAGAGGACTATCCAATTACAGCACTTGTTATTACCACAATGTGAGAGGACATCTATTCTCTGCGGACTCTCTCTGTCTCTCTCTGAACTGCAGCATGATGCTATTGCTCTAGAAACCAACATCCTGGAGGAGATTTGTCCTATAGGAAAAAGAAAAATATAAACATTTTCATAACGGGTGTGAAGGTAGTAATGATTGAATAAGAACCCTAAAACAATACATGTCATTATACAGATAGATACATCTAATTACCTATTCGATATGATGTCATGGTTCATAATAATTGTTCACTTTGATAACTATGTAGCAGGTGTCATCCTTATCCCTGTCTCAAATATTTATTTTACATTTAATAAGCTGGATTGTTCATTTTATGATTGGCTTTGATGAGGACTCAACGATTGTGATTCTCTAACTACTGTTTT
This sequence comes from Temnopleurus reevesii, assembly GCA_036244855.1. Lineage (NCBI taxonomy): Eukaryota > Metazoa > Echinodermata > Echinoidea > Temnopleuroida > Temnopleuridae > Temnopleurus > Temnopleurus reevesii. Next base: position 22,377 of record BQKZ01003870.1, read on the forward strand.
GGTGGTGGATCACCTGAACAATGCAGGTTAGTGCATAAAATGGACAGCTCTGTCTCAAATATTAAGACCTTGTCTGCTCAGATGTAAGTGAGAGTACTCACAGTGAAAAGGGAGGACAATAAAATTAACAAAAGTAAATAGTTACACATGCCTTCAAAATAATTCCTGTAAAAAGAAGAAGGTAGATTTTAATGTCATTCAGCAATTTGTTCACCGGAACAATCCCTATCCTACATTTATTTGCAGAAGAAAGTTTTAATGTGCTAGAGAAATTGAGAAGGCTTGACTAGGGAGTTGTTCACTTTGGAGGTTTATTTGTCCTTCCTGTTCATTGCGAAATGGTGTCAACAACTTTGAGGAGCTCCTCTTTTCATTACCTGCATATGTCATCTGTTGACTGTTCTCCATCTAACGAGATGTATACTGTGGTCTGGCAT